>NDXB01001864.1:0-19088 GCA_002631895.1 Agapornis roseicollis
ATAATAATAATAATAAAAAAGAAGATGAAACCCTAGAGAGGGGGCGACAATGACCCAGTCGGCAAAAAATACGGATCCGGCAAATAAATAGACATGCAGAAGGCAGCTCCTGCCAAGCTTGCAGGTTCTGTTCAATTGTGTATTCCTATCGCAGCGCAGGGGAGGCAGGCGAGCGCGCAGAAAGTAAGGCACCTCCCACAAAAGCCTAATGGTGGTTTCTTAATGCGCACAAGATAAATAAATGATTCAGTCAAACTCCACGGGGGGGGCGGGAGGTGTATGCTACGGCAAGTGGAGCCTAGAAAAGGAGAGAAAGAGGAAAAAAGAAAGGGCGAGGGACACCTCGCCCCATCCTGTGGCCGCAGAGCCATGGGCTGCAACTCAGTACCAGACACACGGGGGGGGGTGGCGGCGAGGGGTGTGCAGGTGTGGGAGAGGTGGAGACCCCTTCCGAGAAGATTCCCGGCCAAAGACGAGGGCTCAAGGCGAGAAGAGATTCTCTGGCTTTGGCGCTATGCGATAACTAAGCAGCATTTTGTTCTTGTTTTTGAAAGGGATTCCCTAAAGGAAAAGCAAAAACCAGCAGACACCTGCGACAAAAGGATAGGCCTTTTCAGCAGCCGGGGCGGGGGGGGCAACTGATGGCACAAGCACGTGTTGAGAATCAGGTTTCAGGACATTGATGGAAAAGTTTTGATATTGAAACTACTCCAGCTTTTTCATCTACTCTGGAGTTGAACTCCAAGTTCAATGTGGTCAACCACTGTCCATCTACTTACTGGATAAACATTTCAACAGCTAGATTGGTCACTGAAGGGTTAACAGCAGTCTACCAGAGGGTGGTCTTATCACCAGTTTCAAAATTTCAGAAAATTACCTATAAATTTATGTATGTACAGATGGTTTTAACCCAGTTTTTTTTCCGAACTGTTGCCTCAGTGGTGTAGTTTCTTGCTACTGACACATTGTTTCCTTTGCAATGTATTTAAAAGTATATTAATATTTATAAAAAGTAATTGAGCAGAAAAGTCAGAAACAAACTATGAAATACATTTGTTCTGTATATACACAGACAAACATAGAAAATTATTGCAGCTGAAATGTATCTGCTTGAATTTTTCTTCAGAATGAATGCTAATAGCATTTATAATATCGGAGTTACATTAAATAGACATCTAGATTATTGTTATTTCAAGCAATCCAACTGGAGTTTGGCAGCTTCCCTAAGACAGGTCAATGCTAACAGCCATCAGGAAAACCTGTAGAAGTGGCTTATCAGGTCAGTGTCCTATTCGAACACTTTCTCACAAAAAAAAAAGAGCACTTTAGCATTGGAAAACACAAATACCTGGGCTTCTATTCCTTTGACGAAGAGGCAGAAAGATTAGAGGAGAGCATTTAGAAATGGCCGCATGAGTATCGACTACTACACAAATGATGCCCAGTAAAGCAAACAAATGAACAAGACAGAAAGTCCTGAGAATCCAGGGAGGCTTTGTTGTTGATTTTATGGTATCCAGGATTTCTTATGGAAATCTAGACTCAGGTTCATTCAGTTGTGAGTGCCTGTTCTGCCCTGTCATCGCCTTTCTTGCAAACCATGTGTACCTTTGTCCTGCCCTGGGCTATGTGTTGCACAAATGTCCTTTAGGTCTTGCCTCTTCCACAACCATATTGTTGTTCACTAAGCTCAATATGAATCATTCTTTGTATTCATTCTCAAATAATTTGTACATGCTTCCTGGAAAACACAACACAAATGTTTTCCAGCCCTCACAAAATAGAGAGCTTTTATTTTCCTCATGACTGTGTCCTGAAGTCTTTCAGTGTTTCATCTGTCTCCACTGTACTTCTTCCCCCAGTAAAGTTTTCAAGCTGTCATCTCCTAAATTTTGTAATGGCTCTAATGGAAGGCATCAGGATGTGATACCATTAAGATGACTGAAGTGTAGCCATTTCATTGTTTAATATTGAAATACTTCCTGTATTATGAGTAAAGACTTTCAGGCTTCTTTTCTTACAATTTCCCATTCTTATCATTGAAGGTTGACAGACTGTTCTTGAAATTGATTGTGGAATGCTTTCAGTATGCCTTACTTAAGTGAATCACTTAAAAACAGGTATTATCCTGATAAGTTGATGAGGATCTTACCATTGACTATTAGCCTCTTTGAAGAAAATTCTTTGGTCTGAAAATGTGAAACGGCATAGAACTTGATACAGGAAGCTCAAAGCAGCTTTCCCTTAACTCCACAGTAAATGCAAATGTTTTTTAAATAGCTTATCTTTCAGTTTAAAAAAAAAAAAATAATAATGCCATGCCCCTAGACACATAAGTGCAGGCAATGTATGGAAACCCCTTCCTGCAATAATTTATTCATGAGTTAAAATTCTAGGATGTCTGGAAAACTCATTCTCTGAATGCTTCCAGGTTATTTCTCTGTCCTCAAAAATTAATATTCCAATCATAATCAGTTTCTCAAATCAGCCCACTCTTGTTCAACTGAATCTGTTCAGTGCATTAATTCTAATTTATGTAGGTATTTGGTAAATTTCACTTGCATTTCTGCCTACTCATTCTGTATCATAGCACAATTCTTTTATTTTTTTTTTCTGGAAATATGTTTATCATGATCAGAAAGCACAAAGTTTATTTTTCTTGACTTTTCTTAATAATAATCAAAGAAATCTTTAGTATCTCCTTCAGGACATCTGTGACTAGGATAGAATAAAATTGTTCCTCTACAGTGAAGTCAGTTCTGGTGTTTTCTGAAGGACTGGTGATACACACATACTGGATAGGCTATATTACTTTGTAACAGTGGGGTTACATTTTGGCTGTGCAATAGGTAATGTTTTTGTTACAGGGCTGCTGTTCCTGACCAGCTTCACACATGCCTCCATACAGCAGAACCATGTACACCCACATGGTCATCAAATAGTGAAACCTAATAAATTAGTTAAAGGAGTTAGATTTAACTGTTGTCATGGAGTAAGTTCAATAACTATTCTTAAAAGTTGTTAGGCAAGAAAAGAAATCTAAAATTGGGAAATAAGACCCTTTTGGAGCCATGTCTACCTCAGGAACAAAACAATATGCCAACGAGATATTTATGTTCCAGTTCCATATACACACACAGTTAGAAGCCTTTCTTTCCTCCAAACTTTTACCGGAAGACATTCATTGTTAATTCATGTAAATATTGTCTGAACAACAAACCCTCCACAGCCACTTTACTTTATGGTGCTATCAGCCACTGACAGTATAAACAACTTCTCAAAACTGTGAGTTTCGCCAGCTTCTACCTCACTTGTTAAGCAGTTGGATGTGGCAAAGAAAATAGAAGTTCACAAAGGATGCTGGAATTGGGGCTGGTTATATCAATTGGTGTTACATTACTGGGATATTTTCCCAAACTAGAGCACCTGAATATTCTTTACTTCATTCTTTGTCTTAGCTTTCATCCCCAGCTCAGCTACAACCTACATGTTCCTTACCGTTGGTTCACAGCCAGGGAAAGCCTTCTTTTTTGTCTGAGGACTTCATGTAACTATGTAACTTTATTCCTGCTTCCATGTGGAACATAGTTCCACTGATCCCATTAGCCTGTGCTCTGAACCAAAGTAGTCTTTCCCACTCTGATTGCTAAAATAGTCATTATGCAAGAAAAACAGACTAAGCTTTATTCATCTAATGTTGTCAAGAGACTTGGGCTATGAACCTGTGCATAATGTAGAGACCAAAGTATTCCTCCTTTGATTTTTACACAATATCTGATGAATTATCCTGGTACAAAGGAGGAACAGTGCAAGTTGCAACAAGGGAGAAATCCATCACAGAGTTCAAATGCATAGCAGCCATTTGAGACATTAGCAAGCTACCGGTTAGCATTATGTCAGTCTTGGGCAGGTGTGAGTTGAATGACAGTTAATTTCAGGATAAGGAGAAGAATCTGCTCTCTCTCACTGCAATATAAACTCTGTAACAATCACATGACTAAATTAATTTGATAAAATACACCTATTATTGCAAGCAGTGAAGTATGCTGATTCCTCCTCAACAGTAGGCATGTCCTCAGTTTTTCCAATCATGTGTAACCTATTTGCAAATTCCAGGGCTACCACTAAATATTTAGAAGTAAACTTGAATGTACATCAATGAATATATACAATTCAAATATTTATCTTTGCATGGTTTGCAATGATTAGTTGAAATATGTCATCACATTTGCAAAAAATCCCACACTCCAAATCCTACAAAACATGTTTAAACCTGTAAATATCAGCAAACTGAAAACTTTTCTTAAAGGAAGTTTTATTATTAAGTAACTGAAATCCTAAAGGCCTGACTCACTTTTTGTCAAGCCAAATTCTCAATATTCTCCTCTTTTAGCTGACCATAAATTCTAAGGATGTCATTAGGAGAAATTCTGTTTGGTAAGAATAAAATCAAAGCAATTCATTAATTCTGATTTTAGTGGTATTGTATCAGTCCCTTAAGAACACAATAATGATATCAGGCTGAGAAATATAGTGACTAGTCTTAATAGTGCCCTTGCGACACACTGAAGTCACTGCAACATAACAGAAATGCATGTATTACTCCTCAAGCCCTTGTAACCTCCTGAGATTTTTATCAGGAACTTAAATTTAGGATGCCAGAGGAAGAAATATTTGAAAGCAAATATGAAAAATGTCATCAAAAGAGTTTGCTCTGAAGCATGATGGAGTCAGCAGAAATCTTTTGGTATGTTGCATTCTATCTTGCACTAAGCCCTAAATAAAAATTCAAATCTTTCCAAGATTCAGGACAAAATTATTATAAGAGCAAGTGAGAAAGTCTGTGAAGAAATCAGTCATCAGCAGACAAGGAAGTTAAAATTATTCACTATTATAACTCCCCCCCCCCTTTTTTTTTCCCCTGAAAATCTACATTTTCCATCCCAATTTTTACACTTGATGCCAATTAATCAGGCAGAAGGGCAATATATGCTGTATTTCAGAGTCTGTCAGCTTTTGTTTTTCTCTTCAAAATTGTTTACTGTCCCATATAACTTCTGCCCAGTGCAGAGAACACAGCTGGTAGGTGTTGCTTGGTGCATTATGTGCCTGTGGATATTGTCACACGACACGAGGTTAGAGACATTGTGGAAATGCTTGCAGTTTTAGCAATCTGTCACACAGAATAATAGACAAAGATCTAGATACATTTAGTTCCATTGTCCAGTGCAGAAGCTTTCATCTTTGCAGAGAGGTGACAAAGAAATTGTTTCTTCAGTGATTTCCACATGGGAGCAAAGAGGGTAAGTTATACACTCTCAAAACATACCTGAGAGAAAGGAGAGTCTGCTGTTCCCAGGAGTCCCAGGAATGGGGTAGAAGCCCTCAAGTGATAGATGCTCCAGTAGTAGCTCTGCTACAGAGGTGCAGCCCTGGAAATTCCTCCAGGAACAGGTCTGAAGCATCTAACATATGCTTTCTGAGTTTCCCCTGGAAATAAACACAAAGTAACAGAGACTGTCAAATTTAAGAAGAGCATGAGGCATCCAGATCCTAAATTAGTTTCACCTATTTCAGTTTCAGAGATGAATGCTTTTTAAAATGGTAAATCTGCAAGGGTAACAATACAGGGCACCCCCAGATGACTTCAAACTAAGCCTTAAATCATTGTTTTCTCTAAAACTACAATTATTTACTCATATTGACTTTTCAGTCTTAAGGGTAAATAAAATTACCTTCTGTTTCAGTCTTTAGATAAATTGTACATTTGTCATAGCTGTATTTAAATAAATGACTTCAATTATTTTGTGAAGTGATTGCACTGATCAAAGACAAAGCAGGGCTACAGAAGCACCAGAAATCTGTGTCAGACAGAGGACTAAAATAGTGGTGGAAAAAGAAGAACTTAAAATAAATTTAACCCTCTCATGAAGCCCAAAGTGGATAGGAGCAGAGATAGACTGAAACTTTCTCATCAGTGCCAACAATCAGATTACATTCAAAAGGACTTCTCTGGCAAGAATGACCATATAAAAAAACGATCATGTGAAATGTTGTGGCTGATTTTAACACATGGAAAAACAGTGGTAAAAGAAACTTCTACAAGCAATTAATTTTGTGTAGATCCTAAAGAAATTAACTTGGAATGATGATTTTCTTCATAGTATTAGCATTTGTTTAGAAATTTATTTTTACAGAATGATTTATTTTAGTATAGACCAGGTGCCAAGACTGAGTAAGCCATTCCAGTTATGGATTTGCTTTTAAGTCTTGGATAAATTCTTTTATCACTATTTCCTTATATTCTGAACAATGTTTTCCAAATTACTTTGTGGTTGTGAGTCCCTTCATTTCATTTTAGTAAAGCCCTGTAATGCTGTTTTTCATAGCTCTGTTATCACTGTTTTGTTTGGGTTTGTGTGTGTTCAACCCAAAGGAGTGCTTCTTGTATTTGAAATGTCAAAATCAAATTTGAACTTTGGAAAAATGGGGTTTATCTTGAATTGTTTAAAGACAGCAACATGGAACAATGGTGACCCAGACTTTCCCTTCTTTAACAGGCTCTCTTTCCCATAGCCACTGGAAGCTGGTCCCAAATGTTCCAAGACAAAATCTGTAGCATGGAGGCCATATTTCCATACCCTAATGCATCAGTTAAGCACCACTTATTCCTGATATAACCTAACATATCAAAGGTAAGGCAATTGCTCAGGAGAATTATATCACAAGTAGTGAGTTCTGTTAATATGATATTGAATGTCAGGCACCTTCTACTTAGGAGATTCATTGGCTTAGCAGGTATCTCTTTAAAAGCTGCCTTGAATGTCCAGAAGAGCAACAAGTAGAAAAAGTCAAGGGGAGCAGTCTCCTTAGTGTTCCACACAATACAAAAGGAATGCATAGAAATAGTTTTGTGCCATCTGTCCTGAGAGTTATACTTGAATGACCCTTTGAAGTAGAAAAAGCCCACAGGATCTCATCATTCTCATAGCTTAATCAGGAAAAAAAGCTGGATCTTTCATCTTTAAAGCTTTGAGACATCCATGAAATCATTCACATTTTTCAAGGACTTCACTTCTTGGTGAATTTCAACTATGCAGAAAAAAAACACTTCTTTTTTTTTTTTTTTCTTTTCCTTCAATACAGGAGTCAGAATAAACTGGTTTTTAGTACCCCTATGGAACTGCAAGGAATATTTCTATACTTAGCCTAAAACAGCATAAAGAATTATTGAAAGTAAAGAAGATGAGAATTCCAGTTTTATCACTGTTGTTCATTTATATATGTATATATTTATGTGTTACTTATGTATACAAACATAAGTCTATGGGACCTAAAAAGATGTATTCCAGGGTCCTGAGGGAATTGACTGATGTAGTTGCCAAGCCACTCTTTATGATATTTGAGAAGTCATAGTAGTCAGGTGAAGTCCAGTTTTTCATTACCCTCAGCATAAAAAGTTTCTTCCCTATACCTATTCTAAATCTACTCTCTTTGGTTTAAAACTATTATGCCTTGTCTTATCACAACAGGCCCTGCTAAAAAGTTTGTTTGCATCTTTCTTATAAGCCTCCTTTAAGTACTGAAAGGCTGCAGTAATGTCTCCCCAGAGTCTGTCTTCCCAGGTGAGGTGTTCCAGACCTCTGATAATCTTTGTGGCCCTCCTCTGGACTTATTCCAATAGGTCCACATCCTTCTTATTTTGGGGCCTCAGAGCTGAGTGCATTATCCCAGGTGGAGGCTCTGGAACAGGTTGTCCAGAAATGTGGTAGATGCCTCATGCCAGGAAACATTCAAGATCAGGTTTGTCAGGACTCTGAACAACCTCATCTAGTGGAAGATTTTCCTGCTTGTTGCAGGGGAGTTAGAATAGGTGAGTTTTGCAGGTTCTTTCCAACCCAAACCAATATATGATTCTATGATTTCAATTCAACTGCAAATGGAGAGGCATCAGGGAGGGACAATAAGAAATAAAACAATGCCTAAAACAAGATAGATGCTGCCTAAATGTTTCAAAGAGAACAAGAGATGTAATGTTAATTGATAAACACCTACCTGATATTTTTACATATGGAATCTATTGTATTAAAAGCTGTGATAAAAAAGGGAGGGGGGAAGAAGAGGAAGGATGTACTCTGAAAATGTTGGGAGTTTGAAAATAATAGAATTACTGGCATTTACCCCAACTTTCAACCTCAGAATTTTAAAAATAGTAGTCTTAAAGAAAGCCCCAAACCTAGGATTCAACCTTTAATTAAGTACAAATACACAAGTCTATGATTCCACTTACAAACACTGTAGGTGTTAATTTGTCCAATGGGAAAATAGAGATGAATTAGTTAAATTAAATTCCAGTTAGTAATTCTGAATTATAATACTGTATTTCTTTGTGTTTACTGTGAATACATAGTTGCAACACCCTCATCATGGTAGTTATTCTCTATAGTTCAGTAATCAGTGATATAATATTTAACAAACAATGTTATACCAATAACAATATGCCTTGCATAGTCTGATGTTTTAATAATAGTAAGAATGATAAACAAAGAGATGTAGGGTTTACTGAAAGTTTGCTATTGTGTTTCATTTTGTGGGCTTTTTTTACTAGGCCAGCTGAGCTAGTTGGCTGAGAAAAACAAGCCTTCAGTCACACAAGGCTCTCTTTATTTATACTCTTTATTTTCCTACAAAATTACAGTTTCAGTGTCACTAACATATCTAAAAGGAGAGTGGCAAAGCCTTTTTAAATAAATATGTATGCATGTATATAAATGTAGACATCTATGTATGTGTGTATAGATATATATTTGGGGAGAAAGACATTAAAGTTGTGGAGAAAACAGAATGCATTCCTTGGCTGTGGAGCAAACCTCTATGAATTTGTCCTGTTTGCTACCAAAGTGGCCACCAATCTGCTGCTAAACAAAGTGACAGAGCTCAATTTTGCATACAAATACACATGTAGAAATATTCCTGGTTTTAGAAGCAACACAATACAGAACCATTTTATTAAATTGCATATTAGGGTTGAATTAGACATTCATGAACCACCAGACTATTTTAGCAGTCAGAAACTGAAGCAAGTCTCTCAGCATCAGCTGGGACGCATGGAAGAATCCCTAAACAAGGCAGCTATAAATGGGGTTTTCAAGAACAAAGCAGCGTCAGAATTTCTGTATCTCTTTCCTGCACAAAATGAACATATTTATTTAAAACAACTGTCAGCAAAGGCTAAGTGGCTAGACTTCATACACTGTTCAGCTATTCATTTCTCCTACAGCCATCCACATTTTCTTTCACCTCTTTTGGGAAAATGAACCTATTTTACTGGAAACCCTCTCCAGTCAATCTGTCTACAATCAGGGAATCAGCCTCAGCAGAACGGTAAATCTGTACTCAGTACTCAGAAGCCATAAATGAAGTTTTAAAAATTTGTTGCTCTAGTATCCTGATCACCAAAACCTGTGATCAAGGACTCATGAGTGTCCTTAAGGTCTCTGTATAAGTTTCTACCGCTGTTTCTTCACTTCATGTATTTCCACACTAGAACGTAGCACAAAATAACAACATCTACAATGCAGCAAAACATTGTGCAAAACTGAGTGCTTCAAATGTTCATTTTCAATGTTTATTTGGACATCTTACATAAAGCACCAATGTCAAAAGTGCTGTGCATCATCTGCTTCCATTAAAATCATCACTCAATTGCATAAATTCTGTATAAACCTAATTCTCAAACCTAGGTGCCTGAAAGTTTAACTGAATTTCTATAATTTTAAAGATCAAGATGTATTGTTATCTACTCCATTCTTGCATATACTTTGAGCCAAGACCAGACCTCCTATCAGGAGAGACAGAGGCATGCTTTAGGTGATAAACCCTGATTTAGTTTTTGGCATGATGAGGAGGCAAGCACAATGCATGGTATAGATTTACCTTATATTCATGCCATGAATAAAGAAGAACCTGTACTGTAGATGCTGCTGACCTTCTTTTGAAGGCAGGGAAATATCAGCTTGTGGATTTCATTACTTCTGTGTGGAGGATATATCCTAGCTGAAGCTGATGTAAATGGAGTCCTCAAATTCAGCACATTTCTCAGCCTTGCTGTGCAACAGGCCAAGCTATACTGGCACCTACAAGAAACTCTCCCGTAGCAGCTTGTAACAAGCAGCTTTTCAAATTAAAACTGTCCCTAAAACTAAATATGCTGTATATAAATTCAGAAGTATACATAAGGATGTATACAAAGAACAGAAAATCTATAGCCTTTAGTGTCAGAAAGACTGTTGCATTCATAAACATTGGAATATCCTAGTTGTTTTAAATCTATCCTTCACAATCTCTATCTTAATTTACTGTTTTTGTAAAAACCTTAAATACTGAGCTACCTTTCTATTCTAAAATGACAAAGGTTTTAATGATTAAGCATTCCTATGACAAAGAGTGATATAATTTTAATTACTTCCCCATTAATGGTCTTACCATTAATTCTCAGGAGGAAATGTACAGAAGTGTGTAGTGCCTCTGGTCCTTGCCTCATCTCCTACTTATTCAACCTAAAGCTCCTTTTGATTGAGTTAGAAAAAAATCAAGCAGGCAAATGTGTACATATAGCTAATAGCATACACACAGTCTGACTTCCTCCACAACACATTGCTTACACACACAAGTGAGATAAAAATTACTGCTGAGAAGAAAAGCACTTTTCATCTTAAGACCCTGTTTTCTATCCCACAAAATTTTCTAAAAATATGTTCCTTTTGAGATATATATTTGCAATTTCAACACTAGCAATGCCAGCCAAAGTGGGAACTTTGAAGGAAATGTTAAGCTCAATCAGTTCAATCATTAAAGTTATGCAAATGGAAAACCCCATTCCTTCTTTTCAAACATTGCTACTTTTAGTTACAATCATAAGATTCAAGAACTGAGGATGGCATATAAATGTCAAAAACTTCACAGCATCATAGGGTGAAATCCAATCCCAGCTGTGGTCAACAGCAGAGCTTCTCTATATTTCAACAGCAACAAGAATTCACTTAAAATCTTCACAGGGCAAGTAGAGAACTGACTCAAGTTTAAAGTGAAACTGTTGAGATTACTTGTTTGCAGGACACTGTGTGCTGCTAGCTCAGTTCTGAGGCAAAACAAAAGAGCAATAGTAAGACAGACTTGTACTGCACATCATATGATGTCACTGTTATTACATTTTGACAGCACTCGCTGCCATACGGAAAGGGAGCAACACAAATGTCACATCACTTGTTATCAGACTATGATGGTTCAGCAGTGGCCTCCAGGAGGCAAAGTTTTTCTCTGAAGCTAGTGCTGCTTGCTCTTCAGCAGTTACCATTATCTGTCCCATTTCAAACTTAGGAAGAATAAGCTGTATAAACAGTGATGAAATCTACCTCCTCTTACATTGTTCAGGATATGCACTGCAAGATATCCCCTATAAAGCCAGCAGAATTGTTCCGTCTCTAACAAGAGTATTTATGTAAGTGGTGGCATGCAAATTTCCTTCCCCACAACATTCTATACCTTTACTTACTGAATCAAATATGTATTAAAATAGAAATTATTTTCTTCATTAAAAGTAAGATAAGGAGAATCATCATTTGATGAAATGTAGTCCTCCTGTCCTGACATCTTTCTACTTACAATAAAATTTTTGGTTTGGCAGCCACCTTTCAAAATGAGCTCTGCAACAGATGCTTGCCTTTGCCACAAGGGCTTTATTTTTATAAAACCAGTACAAACACATGAAAACCCAAAATAAACAATCAAACAAAAAACCCATTTGAATTAATTCCAGATAGAAAAATCCTAGATAACATTTTTTCTGAAAACGTTTCTGATTTTCTTTTTTGAAAATAAATATTTTCTGAATGTTCATTTTCTAATAACATTTTTACTTCTGAATAACATTGTTCAAAAATGTCACCTATGGCAGTGCAGTAATTTAGGAGTCAGATGTTTTATACATAGTCTACTGAATTAGAGATCTTTCTTATCAATATAGAATATTCTATATTATTATGAAACTTCTATGAAGTTTTCAATTTAGTCAAGCAAATCAGATAAAAGTCAGGTTTAGTATAAAGACCAAGTGCTAACATTCCTTCATCATTTGAATTCACTGTTAGCTCACAAGTGGCCATGCTCACTAATCTTTGAAAATAGCAAAATACTTAGATCGCTCATTTTTAAATGTACTGTTAAGCCCTCATCTCTCTGAAAACCTTGAGAAACATTAAGAAGATGCATCTATGTCCAAGGTAGCCAGAAATCAAAACCTACCAGGAAGATAATTAAAATTTTAAAAAGTGATTCAAAATGAGGAGGAAGTACAATCTCTTCTTTCTTCGAAACCTATGAAAGTCGGGTTTAATGTTCAAATAATGTATAATATACTGGGGTATAAAGAGCTTGCATTTTTTTTTTCTAATTCTTTTTTTTTTTTTCAATTTCAGAATCACCAGCAAAGAAAATTACCATAATTGCAATGCTTTGCATACAAATATTGATTACAGTTTACTGGATTGCTAAGACACTACACTATGCAACTTACTAGATCAAACTGAGTGATGCCTACACCATACCAAGTTTTTCAACTTAGATTAATCAAGTTAAGCTCTGTCAGGAAACCTAAATATTTATGTCCAAAAAATTATGGGTGTCAAACCTTCCAGGCATCAGTTATATCATCCTTGATTCAGAACTATGAAATAATCATAGGAAAAAGCAGTCACAATGTAGGACAGCATCAAAAACCAACAACAGCAGAATCAATTTTAATTAGTTCCCAAAGAATGAGTATGTAAATACCAAAAACCTTTCTCCAATACATTAATATAGCTTATTTTTTACTTGGTTAGATTTATGGAATTCATCAAATGGATGCTGAGTGATTGAAAAGCTGCACATGAAAGCACTGATATAGTGAATTGCATACGGAGATTTCTACATTTCCAGAAATTTTCTTTTTTATTTTTTTCCTAACATATTCTCTTCCAGAGTTAAATATTTGGAGGACAGCACAACTCTCCAAGGCTGGATGTTCAGAATGAAGTATTTCAACATAATAGCTATGGCTAAATTAAAATTGTCTGTAGGAAAGAAAAAGGCCACTTAATGTACTAGAAATGGTAATTTTAAAACTTTTAACTAGATTCTACTTATAATGGATATATTTTAGACAGTATTTTACAGATATGTGTTATTATAGCAGAAATTAACTGAGTTCTGATCCATTATTCACGTGACATTTTTCTAAAGCTAAATTACTGTCTATGGTTTTTCCCTAGGAGCAAAACACAAACCTAGCTAGTGGCAGAGATTTTAAGTTATGCATTTTCATTCTGTTTCCTCTAAAGTTTAAATTTCTGTCTTTTAATTAAAAAAATAATCCATTGTTATTTGCCAGTGATGACAGGATAATGGATTAGGTCAGGCACAGTCTGTATGAGTGGGTGAGGCAATGAGAGACAAGTAAACACTTCCACCACTTGTGCATTTCTTGTATTCACTAAAGCAGTTTCTTTAGTTTTAAATATTTTGTAGTTTGTAGACTCAGACATTATATACAGTACTTTGCTCATATACCTCTACTTTCATTTCTTAATAACTCCTGCCAGTAGTAAAAGACTCCAGGGGGTTAACACTTGAATAGCTTTTAGTGAGATGCAGCTGAAAAGTACTTTAAATACTTTCTAATAGCCATACATTTCTTGACAAGATCTGTTTCACCACACAGCTGCTGCTTGAATGCTCATATGGTCCATTCATACTGTATGTCCAGCTCAAGGCTAGTAAGCTGACCAAATTAATATTTTGGTATCTGTACAACTGGTGGAAAACTCAGGCTTCCAGCAGAATTGTAGAAAGCATTGTGTGTTTTAAGGAAAGTTGGAAGCCAATGGAATTACAGCCTTTTTGCATGGGTAATAGATTAAAAAAAAAAATAAATACTGTAACATTCTCTCACCATCTGGTATATAAAATGGCATTTCTTTCCTATAAAAATGTTGGTGTTGGAACTGTAATATCTAGTCAACCAAATCTCAGCCTATAATGGGCACTGAGTTAAATCAATAGTTCTGCAGCTTTGTGTGACATATTAACCCTAAAAGCACGACTGTTGATAAATACATCATGGATGTGGTACCCTAAGCAATACTACAAAACAAAAGAAAAATGAAAGTGTGGCATGTTAAGGACAATAATAACTTTTATGATGAATATGTTAAAAAATATTACAGCAGACAGAGAGCCTCATGTAAGCAGAGGGAGGTTTTAGCTATTTACAGAGCACTAGCAATCAGTAGAACACAAAAAATTAAAGGAAGGAAACCTAATGATAGAAGAATAGTCTGAGAGATAGTGGCTGTTATTACAGAGATGGGATACTGCTGAATTGACCTCTTGACTTTCACAGCAGACTTTAATCTTAAAATATAAAAAAAAAACAAAAACAAAAACAAAAAGGCATAGATAGGACAAGAAGTTAACAAAAGATTTCATATGAGTTTCCTATTTATGGTTTGCTTTTGGCACTGTGTTGTTAAATTAATAACACCTTTTGGTTGTGGCAGTGGTTGTTTAGGGTGGGGATTTTTTTGTCTCATACTGAAAATCTTCTGATAATGGTAGTAAATGAGAGATCCTTCTTTGGGAAACAAAACAGCCAAATAATAGTTCTGTAGAAACTCTTCTGTCTACAATCCAACATGAGTTTGGAAAATCTACATTGGGTGCTTTTCCCACTAACCTGCAAAATTCAGTCTGGTTACATCAAGTGCTAGGTCACAGAAGAGTTTAATCCAATGCATATTACTTGAGTGGCTGTGCTAGGCTTCACGTCAGAAAACTCTTGTCACAGACATTACAGACATGTACACTATTACTGCAGTGCTGTTTGTAGCACACTTCCACAGCTGGGCAGTGACTAGAATTTATCATGGAAACAGTTTTTTTGATTTCATTGTAATTGGTCCCAGGTTTAAAATTAAACTCAAGCTTATGTACTTAATTTACCTAATTGCTTTGCTGTATGAGGCCTCTGTACTTAAATTGTTAGCATATCATCCTGACAGGCTGTAAATTATAGTTTTATATCAATGTATAAATGTAAAAGTATTGATTTGCCACCATGGGACAGTGCATAATTTACACATCCATTATGCAGCCACGAACATATAGATCCATATCATCCTGAGCAGCTGTATCCAAGCTGTCTAGATTTTAGCCAGTGCTACCCATTTATTCTTAAGCCACTCCTGTTAGCATTGTTTTAACACTTAAACCAGACACATTTACCAGAGCAATCCAAAAGTCACCTAAGTGCACATCATAGAATCATAGAATAGTTAGGGTTGCAAAGGACCTTAAGATCATCTAGTTCCAACCCCCCTGCCATAACCAGAGACACCTCACACTAAACCATGACACCCGAGGCTTCGTCAAACCTGACCTTGAACACTGCCAGGGATGGAGCACTCACAACTTCCTTGGGCAACACTTTCCAGTGCCACACCACACTAACATGAAAAAATTTCTTCCTTATATCCAACCTAAGCTTCTGCTGTTTAAATTTTAACCTGTTACTCCTTGTTCTGTCACTAAAGTCTCTAATGAAGAGCCCCTCTCCAGCATCCTTGTAGGCCCCCTTCAGATACTGAAAGGCTGCTATGAGGTCTCCACGCAGCCTTCTCTTCTCCAGGCTGAACAGCCCGAACTCTCTCAGCCTGTCTTTGTATGGAAGGTGCTCCAGTCCCCTGATCATCTCTGTGGCCCTCCTCTGGACTTGTTCCAACAGTTCCATTTCCTTCTGATGTTGAGGACACCAGAACTGGACACAGCATCCCAAATGTGGTCTCACGAGAGCAGAGTAGAAGGGCAGGATCACCTTCGACCTGCTGGTCACGCTTCTTTTAATGCAGCCCACAATACAGTTGGCTTTCTGGGCTGCAAGCACACATGGCAGGCCCATGTTCATGTTCTCATCAACGACCAACCCCAAGTCCTTCTGCACAAGGCTGTTCTGAATCTCCTCTTTGCCCAACCTGTAGCTGTGCCTGAGATTGCTCCCACCCAGGTGGAGGACCTTGCACTTGGCATGGTTGAACTTCATCAGGTTGGCATCAGCCCACCTCCCAAGTGTGTCAAGGTCCCTCTGGATGGCATTCCTTCCCTACAGTGTATCCACGAAAACACACAGCTTGGTGTCATCGGCAAACTTGCTGAGGGCGCACTCAATCCCACTGTCCATGTCAGCGACAAAGATGTTAAACAAGACTGGTCCCAACACCGATCCCTGAGGGACACCACTCGTCACTGGCTTCCAGCCGGACACTGAGCCATTGACCACAGTTCTNTCCATGTCAGAAGATGTTAAACAAGACTGGTCCCAACACCGATCCCTGAGGGACACCACTCGTCACTGGCTTCCAGCCGGACACTGAGCCATTGACCACAGTTCTTTGCATGTAGCCATCCAACCAGTTCTTTACCCACCCAGTGGTCCATCTATCAAATTGATGTCTCTCCAATTTAGAGACAAGGATGTTGTGTAGGACAGTGTCAAAAGCTTTGCACAAGTCCAGGTAGATGACATCAACTGCTCTACCCCTCTTCATCAGTTCCGTAGCCCCATCGTAGAACACCACCAAATTGGTCAGGCAGGATTTCCTCTTAGTGAAGCCATGCTGGCTGCCACCAAGCACCTCATTGGTTTTCATGTGCCTCAGCATACCTTCCAGGAGAATCTGCTCCATGATCTTGCCAGGCACAGAGGTGAGACTGACTGGTCTGTAATTCCCCGGGTCATCCATTTTCCCCTTCTTGAAAAGGGGGGTTATATTTCCCCTTTTCCAGTCGTCAGGAACTTCACCGGATTGTCATGATGTCTCAAATATGATGGCAAGTGGCTTAGCAACTCCACTCGCCAGCTCCTTCAGGACCCACAAATGGATTTCATCAGGTCCCATGGCCTCATGCACATTCAGGTTCTTAAGATGGTCTCGAACCAGATCTCCTCCTATAATGGGCCCAAGGTCTTCATTCTCACAGTCCCTGCATCTGCCTTCCAAGACTTGGGTGGTGTGGTCAGAGCCTTTCCTGTTGAAGAGCAAGGCAAAGAAGCTGTTCAGAACCTCAGCCTTCTCCAAATCCAGAGCAGCCAGTTCACCCAATAGCTTCCGGAGGGGGCCTAAGTTGTTCCTGGTCCGTCTTTTATTTGCAATATACCTGTAGAATCCCTTCTTGTTATCCTTAACATCCCTAGCTAAGTTTAATTCTAACTGGGCCTTAGCTTTCCTTACGTGGTCCCTAACTTCCTAGACAACATCCCTGTATTCATCGCAGGCTGCCTGTCCTTGCTTCCACCTTTTATAAGCCTCTTTCTTCCTTCAAATTTTTCTCAGCAGCTCCTTATCCATCCAAGGGGGTCTACTGGCCCCCCCGCTGCACTTCCTTCTAGTTGGGATGCAACACTCCTGAGCTTGCAGCAGGAGATCCTTGAATATCATTCAGCAGTCTTGGGCCCCCCTGCCCTCTAGGGTTATATGCCATGGAACCTTACTAAGCAGGTTCCTGAAGAGGCCAAAGTCTGCTCTCTTGCAGTCCAGGGCAGTGAGTTTGCTGCCCACTCTTCTCACCATCCTGAGGATCTCGAATTCTACCATCTCATGGTCACTGCATCCAAGGCTGCCCTGGAACATCACATTTCCAACGAGCCCTTCTCTGTTGGTGAGCACGAGGTCAAACACGGCACCTCTCCTTGTTGGCTCCTCTATTACTTGCAGAAGGAAGTTGTCTTCCACACAATTGAGGAACCTCCTGGATCGCTTGTGCTGGGCCTTACCATCTCTCCAACAGATGTCAGGGTGGTTGAAGTCCCCCATGAGAACAAGGGCCTGTGAGCTTGAGGCTTTTCCTATTTCTCTGTGGAGCGCTTCATCCACAGGGTCCTCTTGATCAGGCGGTCTGTAATAGATCCCCACAGTAATGTCTCCCATCGCTTTTCTCCCTTTAACCCTGACCCACAAACTCTCTGTTAACTGCTCACCTGTCCCCAGAGAGAGTTCTCTAACATAAAGGGCAACTCCCCCTCCCTGCCTACCAGGCCTGTCTTTCCTAAAAAGCCTGTAACCTTCCATTCCAATGCTCCAGTCATAGGAGCTATCCCACCATGTTTCTGTGCTTTCTACATAGGAAGACAAAACTATCTTTCTGCTTACAACCTTTTAACCCCTCAGACAAGTAGAATTTTGCCTTGTAATTACAATCACACTGCCCAAGTTAAATGCTGTTGTAATAATCTGGAAAACATTGTTGTCTTACACATTTAGATAGAGCCTTCAGTGCTTTCACAGAACCAGGGGGAACGTCTCTCTGCTCTGAGGATACAGCTTGTGAATATTCTACCCAGTACTATGTCTTTAATGCAACAAGCCCAAATAATGAGCTGGGGCAGTGTGATACTGCAATCTGTTCAGCCTATTTGTAGTCCCTCCAGTTGCTAAAGATTTAAATGTGCTCAGACAGACCAAAATGTAGAGGGGACATGCAATGTGTATGTTCAGGAGTATGTCATTACGTGTAGCTTCATCATACACTGAGCTCAGCAGCAATTCCTAGCGTTTCCCTGCTTGATTCTTCAGTGAGGCATACATTTTCAAGAGGTGATGCAAAGTACAATTCTGCTGTTAAGCGCTTTAGCAGCGTCAGAGTGATATGAAATGTGAAGATAACTTTTCTTGTAGGTTTTTCAGTATCCCTATCAGATCTGTAATGTTATTTATTACACACTGCCAACACATTTTTCACAGTGTCAAATACCTACCTGGTGGGTTGCATCTAACACTGAAGGCCTTTGTTTGGCAGAGACTCACACTCCTCAGAATGTATTTAAGGTTTTCCTTTCTCTCCCTCTCTTTTCCCCTTTCCATTTCTTCTTTTTCTTCCTTTTTTTTTTTTTTTTTTTTTTTTTTTTTTTATTTTTTTGTTTTTTGTTTTTTTTTTTTTTTTTTTTTTTTTTTTTTTTTTTTTTTTTTTTTTTTTTTTTTTTTTTTTTGTTTGGTTTG
>NDXB01001865.1:0-48358 GCA_002631895.1 Agapornis roseicollis
ATGAGCCAGCAATGTGCCCTTGTGGCCAAGAAGGCCAATGGCATCCTAGGGTGCATTCGAAAGTGTGTGGTTAGTCGGTCAAGAGAGGTTCTTCTCCCCCTCTACTCTGCCTTGGTGAGGCCGCATCTGGAATATTGTGTCCAGTTCTGGGCCCCTCAATTCAAGAAGGACAGGGAATTGCTTGAAAGAGTCCAGCCCAGAGCCACAAAGATGATTAAGGGAGTGGAACATCTCCCTTATGAGGAGAGGCTGAGGGAGCTGGGTCTCTTTAGGTTGGAGGAGACTGAGGGGAGACCTCATCAATGTTTACAAATATGTAAAGGGTGAGTGTCAGGATGATGGAGCTCGGTTCTTTTCAGTGATGTCCAGTGATAGGACAAGGGGCAGTGGGTGTAAACTGGAGTATAGGAGGTTCCATGTGAACATCAGGAAAAACTTCTCTACCGTGAGAGTGACAGAGCACTGGAACAGGTTGTCCAGGGGGATTGTGGAGTCTCCTACGTTGGAGATATTCAAGGCCCGCCTGGACAAGTTCCTGTGTGATGTAATTTAGTTACCCTGCTCTCTCACAGGGGGGTTGGACTAGATGATCTTTTGAGGTCCCTTACAATCCTTAGGATTCTGTGATTCTGTGAAGGAAGATTCCATCTTACTTCATCCTCTGCTGTGCCCTACTCTCTTTCAGTCGCCTCAGTCTCCTGTATCCATGCTCCTTGTCCCATAGCACTTGCCATGCCCATTTTGATGCCTCTACTCCTTACGTGTTTCTTTCCTTTAGTCTTCAGCACTCTTGTGTTCCCTTGCCATTTCTCTACATCTTATCTTTTCCATTATCTTTCCTTCTGCTTGAGTCCAAGCTTCAATAACAGACCTTCACGCTCTTCCTTCTTTTACCTTGAAAAAAACATATATTGATTTATACAGGTTAAGAAACTAGCCTCAGAACTTTAAAATTATTCCTGGAATTATCTTCTCTAAAATTATGTATAATACACAGCATGTAAAATTCCAGAGAGACTAGCAGGTACTGGGGCAAGATGAGGTATAGGCAGTGAAACTGGTCTTGGACAGGAGGATACTTTCTGACATAGTTACTCATGCTGACTGCAGTTTCATAATACATAGCTGTCTCCAGAAGCAAGTGTCAGAAAAATAATTCTTTGACTATTTGCAAAATTATATAGAGCATGAATTCACTTCATATAGATACATACTTATATGTTCATGGAAAGACTAATGCAGGTTTGCCTGTGTTAATGCTTGAGGAAGAAAAGGTTTAAGCTAATATTAAGGATGAAAACATTTAAAGCTCACAGATTATTCTCCATAGTTATTATGTGTCAGGATACATAGAATGGTAAACGCAAAACTAGGAAACTAGTAAATGGAATGCCTTGACTGCTTTTATGTAACATAATACAACTTAAAACAAATGATCAGTGTGCCCATAAACCCTTACTAGTGCTTTTCTACAATGACTATTAAATAATATAACAGCACCTTTCACTGCTATGAGCATTCATTCGCGAGCAATGGCTTTGTGATGAAAGAACGTCACATTTTAATTCTTCAGACAGACACTAATTTTTAGTGGTCTACTTTCCTATAAGAATGATACTGAGCAATATAGCAGCAAGACCAAAAGTGGGAAGTTTTATCAAGTTTTTGATCCTGTGTATGTGATGACAGATTCCAAATCCTAGTGTTTTGTTTTGTTGGTTTGAAGACATCTTTTTCTTTCTAAGACACAGCACCAACAGGAGGAAATAATGCCATATGAATTACTTGGCCAGTCTGTGCCATGAAACACAAGTTGTTTTTCTAGGATATAAGCTCCCTAAAAAGCTTTCCAAATTAATTCACTAAAACCTTTCAAATCACTAAGCAAGTTAAAAAAGGCATCTTTGAAGAAACTGTAATGTAAATATTCCACAAGAAGAAAATGAGGCAATGCCCACAAAGAAAAATTAGTTGCTGAAAATTAATTCCAATAAAGACTATTTCTGTTCATATGTAACTGGGTAGGTAAGGAATGACACTGATGCAGACAGGATTCCTGCTTTCAGCAAGAAAGCATTCTTGTGCTATCTGGCTTAGTTAAAAAATAAAAGAGACCTTTTTTCATTCAGATTTTGTTATTTCTCTATCACAAGTACACTGGAATAAGGAAAGTCACTTTCACCACAGCACTGAGGGAGAAAGAACAGGAAAACGTGAGGCAACTGTTCTCTGATCTTCATGTACATCAATTACATGCAATAAATTCCCTGTTGCTTGAGCACAGACAGAATCTCAAATGCACATATACTTTGGCTATTAGAAAGTATAAACCAAATAGTGATAAACAGCGACTATCTGTTGTTTAGATTTATTTTCTGAGTAATATAACTGGATGAAAAAAACCCCAACCTAGTAGTGAAGGATGTATCATTTTTAATTTCAGTGCTTTGGCTACTGCCAACATCAGATAGAGTGTCATATTGCAGTAATTCAAAGATCTCTATTAGTTTCTCTAAGCCTTTAAAGCAAATGAAGCTGTTACAACAGGAAATGCTAGGCACATGCTTTAATTCTACTTAGGTCTGCGGGCTAAATTTATTTTAAGGAGAAATTCAAGGTAAACTGTATTTTACTTAATTATCTTCTTTAACTGTTGTTTGATACACTACCTGGTTGGATTTTCTGTGTTTTGTGGTTTGGGTTTGTTTTTTTTTTTTAATCTTCAATGCCTGCAATTAAAATTGCTGTTGCTCCCATTTGCAGTTCAGGTGTATTAGCAGCAACTTATTAAGGCTGCGAGTTATTACCTGATGTTACCAACTTTGGGAAGTGATATTGTGTAATTGCTCACATCTAGCTCTTAAATATACACCATACTTGGGAAGGGTTAACCATCTGAATCTGCTGGAGCAGTGTTTCCTAAAGAACAATAGAAAAATCATTAGTGTGTTAACTGAAACAATACCGTACTTTTCTCTCTATTGTTTAACCTTTTGTCCACATTACAAATATCTCAGTGTAGTTCTTATCTTTGACCTTGAGGGACTGTAGCTTTATCAGTGTTTCCGTTTAGATCACAGATGACCTTCAGCTGATACCATTGAGCCCTGACCTGCCTCAGTGATCTGCTCGCACAGAATACATACGCTGAGCAGTGCTGGTGTGTGCAGTAGGGGTAAGTGAATTATTTACAAAAATTTGAGTTGACACCTTTTATCAAATGTGGAAAGATGAAGACAAAACAGCTGCTATTGCTGTCGTAAGCAATCTGCTGGTGATTGAATAAAAGTGTCAAGAAAATGGCTGCTTGATGGCCTTTTGTTCTCTCTCATCCAGCTTGATTTTAGTTTGAGCTGTCAGTTAGGAATCACGGCGCAGTGATTTATCAATAGGCTGAGTGACCTTCTCGCTCAGCCGGCGCTAGCGTGAGAAGACAGCACCCTCTGCTGAGGGCAGGCTGTCTCTGTGCCACGGCCCCCAGCACCCACTTACCACCTGCCACAGGGAACACGAACCTAATAATATCACTTTTCGGTTTTCTTCTTTTTTTTCTTTTATCCCCTGCCTTTGATTATTTTTGTTAAGTCTCAGAAGTTTAGCTGGGAAAGCTAAAAGAAAAAAACAAACCAAACCAAAACCCCTACAAGCTGCAATACGGATTCACAGGCTTTCTGAAAGGGAAAGTACTAAGTGAATCAATCACTGGTAGTACTTGGTCAAAACAAACTTACTCTAATTAGGCAACGGGACATGGAAACCCAGCGGCTGTGAGACAAGTCCAGTTTGTGATGTGGCTTTGAAAAGCGGTGCTTATCTCGCATCAGGTAATTCTGTGTTATTTGCATTATTCTATAGCTCCCATCTTTACAGCTGGATTTGCTCACACAATGAAGTACCGACTCCTCTGAAGCCATATTTGTTTGCCGAACTTCTGGGACTAAATAGGTACTCAGGGTACTCCACACAATCCACTTATCCTTTGCAAGAAGTCTTTCCACAGAGCCCAGCAGCACATCACTCCTCTCTCCACACTCACCGACATCCCAGTGGCAGCCGATCCCAGCAGAGGTTTTGAACTCTCAGCACAACAGCCTGTGATGGGTCTTCTCACATGTAATCTTTCTGTGCATCCCTCTACACAGCCACCCTGCAAATGGGTGCAGATCCAGGCAAGGGTAGCCTGCGAACAGCCAGACCCAACTCCCTCTTCCCTGTGTCTTTTGCAGTGTGCTTTGCTTCTGCTGGCAGACCCCAAAGCTAGAGTGTGCTTTGCACCTCGTTATTAGCAGCTTTCAAAAACATTCTCATAAAAAATTGGGTTTTGCATTGTCTTTCCTCCAGCTTCTTTTCACAGTTTTCTGTTAAATTTAAACTTTACTCAGTTTTTCTTTCTTCTCTAACAGACTTCTTTTCTCACAGATCATGGGACCAATAGTCCTGTACTGTGTAGGACAGTGCAAGACCCTTTGTTAATTTTTGAGGTCTTCACTGCAATTACCATCTGGAGCAGTAACTTTTGATACTTTTTAAACTTTTTTACTTTTTTTCTTTTTTACTAAGGCTAAAGTAATGAGTGATTTTTTTTTCTTGAAGACTCCACTTTCCACACACATGAGCACATACACACAGCACACAGATCGCCTTTGCTTTTTCCCTAGTAGTGGGTTAAAAAAGGAACCAGTGACTCAGGCTAGTATTATTCTCTCTGTATATAAAGAGTTTAAAAGTAGTTCTGTGAAGAAAGCTTTCCTTAAAAACTGCTATGATAAAACCTTGATTAAAAATTCCAGCAGCTGCCACTGCTGAGAAAACACTTTTTAAATTTTCTCTTTTTTATCAATTTTGCATAGAAAAGCCTTTTTTGTGTTTTTATTTAGTAATTCCCTTTTATGACCCACAAGTTAAGCCTGTTCTTACCCAAGGAGTCTGGTTCAGCATTTACCTGAAGTGTGGTGAAGTTTTGAGACATTTATGCATATTCATCCAGGCCAGATCCTGTGATTAGATCCATGCAGCAAGAGACTTCCACTGACACAAAGACCCAGATTCCAGGGCCAGCACCGAAGAAATTGCATTCAGTCAAGGACAGAGATCTTCTTGGTGGCATGCAAAGGAAGTAACTGGTCAATGAGGAGAATCCAGATCAAAGCTATCTTTGGAAATCTATGCAATATCCCAAACTAATGGGGCAACAGAATTACAAGAAATATTTTACTTACAAAAGGACACAAATTTCTAGGTCTCTGTCCTAGGCAGGTGTAGTCAGTGGCTAAATAAAGGATTCACCTTCATATCATTTCATCAATCCTTTTCTCAAAAAATAAACTTTTTTTCCCATTTTCACAGCAGTACCCTTCATTTTCCCTGTCTTGGTTTCACAGGCATGATTTTTCTTTACATTTCTACTCAGTCAGAGCAAATGCTCTGAAACAGTGGTTTGCAGCTAGTGCTAATCTGATAGAGGTGAAATCAGAATAATAGATAACATTTTCTAGGGAGACAAAGCATCTTGGCTAAAGCAACCTTTGTACTCACAACATGGCTACCAGCTAGCTCAGTGCTGAGAAACACCTTGCTGGCTCGGATGAAGGTTACTGAATTGCAAGTTGTGCTTAGGTCTTAAAAGCAAAGTTCCTTAGATCATGAGAGTCTGTAATAGGACATAAACAGACATTTCATCTATAAAATGCCTGCTCAGACACTGTCCTCACACCACAGCTAATGCATCAAAACCTGAAATGGGTTCTGTGTGACAATTTATTCCCCTGGTTACAGAAAATAATGTCTTGTATTATCAGTAGATTCTCTATAGTACTTATATGTTCTGCTAAGATATCTTGCAATCTTGTACTGTCAGCTTTATTACCAGTTTATATTATTTCAATAAAAATTGTTATAATGTTTTGTGTTTTCTTGTGTTCAAATGGTCATTCATTTAATTTCCTTGTCTACGTGCTCACTTTTATTGCTCTCAAACTTAAAAAATCCCATTCTAATAGCTGAGAAAAAAAAGGTGTGTTGAATGCTGTGGTTGGAAAGATCAGGAAAAGTATAGAGGGTACCTGTCTGTCGTTTAGGATAATTCTCATTGGGTTAGTGTGCATATTTAAAAAAAAAAATAAAAATGGATTATTTGCATAAAACGTACTTAGCATCTTAAAACAATTTGAAGTAATTTTAGAAGTATTGAACAAGTCAAGACCCTAACAAGATGAGAGCTTTTTAGGTGGCATGGTGGTACAGCATGTTCAGCAGGCTACCCAAACGTTTCCTTGCAAGACACTGTTTTGATTGTAAGAAAGAAATTAATCTTTTAGGGTGAAAATTTCAGTGTCAAGCATCTTCTTGCATTGCTGCACTTTATCCTTCCCCTTTCAGCTCACATCCTTCACATGCAGAAGCACAACTTGGGGGAGAAGGGCAATGGGGAAACTCTACCATCATCTTTGACATATGACAAAGATATTCTTGAACAACATCAGAAATTCATTTCTGCACTGGACGGGGGAACCACATGGGGCTCTTCTCATTGTCTGTTGCAGACTGAAGCTGTTGTTGGGGACTGTAAGCCCCAAAATAAGTTACGTAGAAAAGTGCAGCTTAGAGGAAGAAGGTAATGTAAGTTCAGGCTAAGGGTGGAGATATGCACTGTTTGTGCCCAGAAGTGCACTACTCTTGCAGAGTGGAAAGAAACCCAATACTGCTAGGTCTGCTGAGACCCAGTCTCTGTGAAATCCACCACATTGCCCCCACAAGATATCTGCAGTGTGAAACTATTTTTATTTGCATGTCCCACATAACTCTCGATGGATTCAGTGGAGAGGGTGGACCCACTAATCTAACAAGACAAACACAGAAATCTGGTACCCCTACCCATTAACTCAAGTGGCTAGCGATTTTGTGATTGATGTTGACCATGCAGAAAGCACTACTGAGGGCTGTTCGTATGACATAAAATGACATGTCTGGGTGGGATATTTCTTTTTTCAGTTTATTGTCTTAGAAATAAACCAAAATGTGGTAAAAGAACTTGATAAAAGTCTGACACTCAAAGGCACTCAAAATCCAGGTTACCTGCAAGAATTCTCATTTGCCTCTGTGCCTGTATTTTAAGAAGTCTTTAAATTGGCATAATCACATTCTATTTCTGCCCTCCTTGCTCAATTCAATTCATGTTAAGGCTAATGCTCAGTTAACAGACAGGCATTCAATATTGTTGCTTCCTAACTGTTCAGTGTACGGCCCAAGGTTTTGCTGCATGCCATTCTAATCCTGCTCTGAATACAGAATTGAATATTCATTTCCCCAAGGGCTTCTTTGTAAAACTTTCTTAAATATTTCCTACACAGTAGGAAAGTGTGGAAAGTTCACTTTCCTGACACCTCTGAGAGATGAGTGTCATTATTCCCATTTTACAGTTGGGAATAATGGCACAAAGAATGTGGGTCCAAAGTATTCACTTGTTTGGGATGTTCAGTTTAAGAACAACAGGACTAGGTATTTATAAGCATGTAGCATTCCACAATAAAATTACAATTTACCTCAATTTCAGTTGTGAGTGCTTATTGCTTCTGTAAATCAGACTCCAGACACCCATAACACAAGAAACACACAATTATTGACCACCTGTTCAGTGACTTGCCAAGTATCCCACAGGAATTCCCTGACAGATGCACAGATAGAGTAAAATTCCCTGTGGTTGCATTCAGCTCCCTTAACCATGACACCTTCTTTTCTTTTTTTCCAGTCTCTTATTTTGGCCACTATGCATGGGATGGTTTCAGCAAATTTGAAACACCTAGAAGTTACCCATGAGCTGGTCACCATGCCTCTCTGTTGACAGTAGGGAGATAGGCTGAATAACTAAACCTCTGTAGGTATATATGGATGGTATAGTAGGTGTCTGTCTTTCCCTCTGACTACACAAAAATCCCAGACTAGCTTAGAATAAACACCCAGCATTTAGAAGGCTAACTTATGGTAAAATAAATCCTTCCCAGTATGTTTTCTGTAAGAAAATAAACAGACAGCATAATCCGTCACAAAAATCTGATAAACGTGCACAGATTCATTCTCTAAACTAAATACAACAAAAGTTACGCATGTGGAGCATATAAATAAAAATAGTCTCATAATGCACATGTCCAGCAAGGGTAAATTAAACCATAATCCCAGCCTTGTATCAGTCTATATAGCTTCTGAAAGTACCTCAGCATATCCTTTCAACATTGGTTTTGCAAGTAAAATCCTGCTTAATTCTGGAAGGGCATGTCCTTGCCTCAGTCTTCCTTGTCATCTTCTATGCACGTTACTGCCTGTATTGTCACATTTTGTGATAACAGTAAAGGAACTCATGTTCCATATCATAACAGAGGGTGAAATTTTCAATCCATAGAGAATCAGTTTGAATTCAAAGCTCAGGTCCAACTTTTTGCTAAAGGCTATATAAGCAGTAATTCTTAGATAAAACAGTCCATGATATGGTCAGATCACCAAGCCTGGTTTCAAATTTTGGGGAATCTAGTAAATCAGTTCTATCTTAAATGCCTGTGTTCTCTGTCTAACTAATGGAGAGAAATAAATGGTTTTAAAGAACTCCAGAAAGGAACTCTGCATGCCTAAATCTAGGCATCTGGATCTTACTCCACACTTAGAGTCTGAGCCTTAGAGTAACAGAAAGAAAAATGCTTGACCCAACCTACTCCATGTGAAAATCATGGTGAGCATGTATATCTTGACACAACACTGAAATCTGTCAATAAATTCCAGAGCTATGGAAAAGGCTGTCTCAGGGTGCTGTAAATGACAACAAAGTTAGAAAAATCAGTATAGAAGCCAGCACAGCCCTGAGAAGAGGTTATACCTGAATGTTTGGAATGAAAGAGCTACCCAATTTGAAAAAGAAGTAAATGTGAACTGTTTGTTTGTCATTACCACTCATCTACATGGATTTTGCAACTTGGACATTTTATGGTTGCTGTATCAAGTGTCTTAGCCAACTCCATACGTTGCTTTTGTACATTTACTGGTATCAAAGGATAGGGTGCTCTCCAACAGGAAGATCTTTGAGCATTGGCACAGATGTAGCATAAAAGCAAGCCCAGTTATGCTGGTCTGAACACCTGGAGCATCTCCAGATATCCAGAACTGACTGCACAACAACCAGGTGCACAATATCAGCTACACACCTGAGGTGCAGCAGCTATAAAAAGTAGCAGACTGCAGCTGATCTTATCTCCTGTGGTAAAGAATGCGTGTTCATACCACCGAAATATGAATAAGAGAGCACAAAAGTTAGGAATGCTGGTATAGTATTCAGAGTGGGTTCCAGCTGAGTACGTGCAAACACAATGCACAGAAGAACTCATCAATTTCTCCTTGACAAAACCCCCCAGGTTGACTCTTCATATATCAGATTAGTGGAAAACTTCATCACACAGGAACAGAGACAGGTAGGTCTTGTCAGGATTTACGAAAGACACAGGAATACAGCTTGTATCCAATATAGCATTGCCTCTGTGTGCTCCATTTATTTTTCCTAAGACTTTGTACAAAAAGGTGCAGCCAGAGTAATCTATTTCATGGGTTAAAAAAGTGAGTCTTTTCCAACCTACAATATTTTTCATTTCACACTGTCTTCAATCTCTACGTCTGCAATGTGCAGGGATTGTCTGCTTTAAATCTCATGTACGTATGCATCATGACTTTTTCATAAAAGGACTATAGAATGTTGAATAATATGTAAATTTTATGTTGTAATGAATTGGGTCCTAAGATCTTTAAAGGTCAGACACCTGATACAATACATCATGTTCTTTAATATCAACTACAAAATAACCGTAATAAATTTTGCCACTACCATATCCTCACACGCTGTTACCCACAGAGAAGCACCAAAGGAAATGTGTCATTTGTCAAAACATGTAGGGAAGCTGATGTGTGTACAAGTAATTTTGAAAGTATTGCTAAGGTTAGCCATAGTTATGCAAGTTACAAGGTTGACTTTTGAGGGAAGTAACGCATTGCCAACAAGCCTGTCGTTTAAATTCCCTAGAAGATTCATAAAGCCACAAGGCTATTTCTTTTAAAGTCAGATCACATCTAATGAAATGCTTGTGAATTAGCAGAAGATAGACACATGACAACTTGAAATTATTGCTATTGACGTGGAGTAAACAAAACAAGAAGCACTAACTAGCAGAACAGTTCATTCAGGCACAAATTCAGTAAAGCCTTTAAGAACACTCTTTAGGCCCAGAAGTTAAACATGTTTAGATACCTCACTGAACAGGAAACTCTTAGACATATGTTTCAATTTAAGCACATGCTTACGTGTTTAATATAAGAGGTACCGAGGGGTTAAGTTCAATAGGTATCACCTTAGCAGAAATAACTCCTTGCAATACTAATGCAAATGTGAGGAAAGGTGAACAAAAAAAGTGAAATACACACCAGAATTTGCAGGTTGTGATGACTGGACCAAAGGCTTTTTGGGGACACCACAGCATAAAAAAGGGTAGAACAAGAATAAAAAAGTATGTGGCTCCCTGACAAAGTTTGACAAAGATAATATATAATTGCTGCTTCATAGTCTGCACAGGTAGACAGCAAAGCCAAGGACAAGTGGTACATATACTCACTGCTTTCTTCTCTTGATCAATTTGTGTCTACCATTCCTGTCTTCAAAATGTAAAGGCAGTTTACATTTTGTAATGTAACCAGTTGCAAACTGTGTGAGTAGGAAAATCACCAAACTGTACTTTATAAAAAGAATAAAGTGTCCCTGACCTCAAAGATGGCAAAAAGGAAACTTAGGAATTGGGCAGATCATGTCAGCATGTTTCCAACCATAGGTAACACCACTGATAGGGTTTTGACACTTAACTAAAAGGAACTTCTTAAGTCAATAAATGGTTTATTGTACTGTGATCACCATCCTGCAATGCTAACAATATGGCAGATGCTCCTGTGTGTGCTCCTTCTAGTGTGCTCCTGCTTCCTCCCACTGAAATAGGGTAGGACCGAGTAGGATTTTTTTTTTCAGATTCATTCACTTAAATTCAGCCACAACGTGTTGGTATCTGCTTGAGAGCTAGATGTCCAAGTTCCAATTAGTCAACAGAAAGATCCAGGGCTTGATGTAATCACATATGTTGCAGCTTCTAGTGCCACCTGAGTCGTTCTGGAGCATTCCAGCAAATCCCAGAGTATCACACTGTTACTTCAAGAGGTCCCAACTGCAACAGAACTGGGCACGTATGCATGGGTCACCAATGTGGCAACTGACTATACTGTGAGCTTGAACACTTAGCTTATGTATGCATGTCTGCAGTCATAGAATCATAGAATGGTTAGTGTTCTACTTAATGCAGGCTAACTGTAATGTCGCAATGTAGGCCAACTGTATACAGTTAGATAACAGTCTCAAGTTGACTCCCACATTTCCTATTTTGTTCTTTTTAGCCAAGGCCAAACTGCCTATTACTTAAAAATAATGGTCTTCAAATAGACTGTCTTTTGTTGAGAACATCCAGAACTCCACACCCTATGAAGGAATGGTGGATGAACAGGCACAGTTTCAGCCCTAATGAACAACCGCTTCCTCATGAACCACAAACAAAGCCCAGATGACTAACTCTCAAACAGCTAAAACTAGGAGGAATGAACATGGTGTTTAATTTTATGCACTTCTTTGTTGTCACTAATAATGTATTGTTGCAGTTTATATTACTGGTGTGGTTCTGTGGAGTTATAGTCCTCAATAGCAGAAAAATAGTCCCAAAATAGAAAGCTTCGCTAAAGAGAAAGCATAGACAAGAGGTCCCATTTGGTCCTTTTGCAGAAGGAACAGATAAGCCTGAACAGAAACAGCATGAGAAACAGGAAAAAAAATCAATGAGACATCACAGTCTGTATATTGGGCAGATTATATTTACCGACTTTGCAAAAGTGTTCGGAAAATTACCATTTAAGTCTGTGCAGCATTTTAAAGGGGACAAAATGTGCAAATTGTTACTTTTATACATATTTCCTATGATACTTTCTTGCTTTGATAACAGCATGCAACCATCATGTATTAAAGAGAGATTCCCCATTAGTGTAAAACAGATGCATAATATAAGGTTAGCACCTGAAGAATATAATTTTAATTTTACCATTTCATAAAAAAGCTTTAATTCATAAATGTTAATGATACCAAGGAGTAACAATCTTTTCCCTGGAGAAAGATTAGACCTTATATTGTACTGTATATTCTTGGACACGGTTTCAACCTGGTTTTTATTGTCATGTACCTTTGATTATTTTTTCAGAGTTTATTCTATTCCACTTACGGAAAACATTTTCATTTGCATGAAAATTTGTGATTTTAATATACCTGACATAAACACATTTTTTAACCACTAACATTTCTGTTATTTTCAGTAATTTTCAGTTCACATTGCAGGCAAAGAGTGTGTGGATACAACAAATTTTTTAACTCACTGGTGTTGTTTACCACAATGTGTGATGCACGATCTTCTAAAACATTTTCCAACATTTTAAATTAATTCTGATATAGGTTTATCAGTTCCTTGTTATGGTGCAGAACTTATATTAAATTCTGTGATCCATAAAACCTTTTTTTGAATGACACATAGTTTAGTTTTTCATTTAGAGGCTATAAAAGTGTTCACAAAAGTTATGTTGGAAAAAAAATGATTGAAAGTGCTAAAACACTGTACAGAATATAAAATCCTTTCATAGACTTTTTATGACACATGAAACATGAGTCTTAAAGGTTTAATGTTACTGACTTTTATACAAGGCTTTTTAATTCTTGATTCCAGTTATGGTTCTGCAAATGAACTGTGACATTAAAAAGAATCAGGCTGGAACTGCCTTAGCTCTCTCTCTAGATGAGTTTCTCCTGTCCATGAAGGGTTCACATAATCTGCCCCACCCTGCCCACGTCTGGTTAGCACTAACTTGCTTTAGCAGCAGCCAAGTGTAAATCCTGCACTGCATTAAATCTGCCTAACACATCGCATCCCACTCAAATTTGTCATTAAGGTTAGGTGGGCTTATAAATTATTAAGAAGGCTGAAGTGTTACTTAATTTCCCTTTCTCTTAATATTTAATAGTGTGCTACAACAATTGGGCACATGATTTAATTGACTGAATACAGAACCAGCACTGATACATACTCCAATGAAATAGAGGTGAAACCAGTTATTCCATCATTTACATATCGATGAGAAACTCATGCTACTGGGACCAGTGGCAGAACAGGTTCTTACACCTCTAAGAGCTAAAGGAAGAAAAGTACTCACATACGGAGCACTCACCCAGCTCGGCAGGCTTTTTGGACTCTCCAAAGGAGTAGTGTCACACCTTTTCTGTGCCCTTCTGTGGGTGGATCTGTCACTAGATGACAATTCTTCATGATATGCTCCCAGCCAAATGCAGACCTGACCAGGTTGGAGGGGGGTCCCCAGCACACCAAGTGACCTGGGGTATACATACTATATTAGGGATCACTAACAGGGGAATGAACTGCAGTCTTAACCTCCTTGAATCCATCTCTGCACAGGTATTTTGGATAATCACATGCCTGAAAAAAAGTTCGGTTTCATTGGCCCAAGGGTTTAGGGAGACATGAGAGTGACTGAACCTTAGGTTTCATTTGTCTTGAACATTTACAGTTGCCCACTTCAACAGCTGTATCTGAGCAAGCTATCTCTACAACCAAAAGAAAGAAAAAAGGAGCAACTAACCCCATCCCATAAGTGTCTTACACCATTAGAATACTTACTTCTCTCCACTGAGTACAAAAGCAGTTAGGACACCTTGGTCAGGTGTAGATGTATATACATAAGAGGGATCTTGACAGACTGTGCCCATACAAGAGCTGCATCTTACAGCTATTCCCCTTCTGCTATCAGCAGTTTAAGACAAACACCCGTTACTGCATCCATAAAAGTAAATAACATAGCATAGGACCAATTATTTGGCTTTGTAAGAAAGAAACAGGCTGTTGTTTGGATCTCTGCAGCTAAAATCCCTTTGCCTCCAAATAAAATAGGCTTGTCTCTACTTCTCACTGAGAAAAGCCCTTGGCTCAATCAGAATTCTGTCCAGCTATCATTAGAGATAAGGACAGAGAGCTAGTTGGAATGGGGTCTTTGTTTGCGCAAATAGAGAAGATGGGTGATTCTGGGCTATGCTTAAGCCCAGGTCCCAGGACCGTTGTTTACTTGTGCAGATACACTCAGTGGTTGCAGGTGAAGAGTAATAAGAATATTCTCAGTTCTGTCTTCATTAATGTCTATTTAATTCTCAATACACTTCCACACAACACAGAAGATTAAGATTGACACCTTTTCACTTGTGTACTCAACTAATGCTGCATATCTGGACAAGGCCATCACTAAATTGTTATGATTTCTACTTACTACAAAACACAGAAATTCTGTTCACAGAAAGTTCATATAGGCTATTTACAAAAAGTGAATAAAAAAGGGAGACCAGTTCAGATAAAGCACTGTTACACAGTATCTTTCACAAGATTACATTCAAAAATCTTTTGTTTAATTGCTGAGACTTAGAAAACAAAACTAACACTGAAGTTTTTGGGTTTTTTCATATTTGTCAGAGAAGGAAACCTCAGTTGTGGTTACTCAGCAGGAAACCTGGATTAAAATATAGGTACTTCTGGCATTTCAACCTAACGTTGCAGCCACCACTCTGCATTGCCCTTCCCACATGTCACAAATCTAGTCAAAAAGCAAGAGTAGGAAAATGCCACAAATATTTCACTTAAATGTTTCCTTTTTTTGGCTAATATGCCTTTTTGTGTGGGCATCTATTTCTGCTATCCATGTTTGTACATTAAAAGCTTTTTCAATGTCTTCTACAAAAACCAATTGGCAAACAGATTTTTGAAATAGCATTATTGGTTTCTATTAAAACATATATATATTATTCTGTCTCACAATAGAACAAAATGTATACACATCCAAGTACAGAAATTACTGGCATCCTTCTGGGCCTTTGCCATGTAGCATGTCTTTAGCTTGGTAGTTGGTACAATTGTAATATTAGCAGTATATAGTATGATTGGCTTGGGCTCAGTACCCATTTACTTAGGGGCAAAAGGGAATCAAAATACCTGATGTAGATTCTCATGTTTGCTTTATATCTCATTACAAAATTATTATTGCTGTAGCTATGCACACTTAACCAATTTCAGTGTATGCCTCGCTATAAGCTAGTGAAAAGGAATCTCACTATTCTCCACAACGTTCAAAAACCTCAGTAAGGGTTTTCCTGCTTTTTTTTTTTTTAATCCAATTACCAAGTGGCCAAAACACATTTACAGCAAAAGTTAATAGTGCATGATTGCGAAACAGCAATCTAGTTCATGAATGCTGTGTCAAGCAAATGTTATGAGCAATGTGATTCAGCTGCTGATGAAGAAAAATCCACTGCTGTTACTACAGAGCATTACCCTAGTCTGAACTACTGTCAGAATTCTAAGGTTTGCGTTGGTTGCTCTTGAAGATTTGAAAAGCTCATCAAGGGCAGATAGAAATAATGATGACATGGTTTAGTTGAGGTGTAGGGCATGGGTCGGACTTGATGATCTTAGAGGTCCCTTCCAACCTGGTGATTCTGTGTGATTCTGTAATTCGTGCGTTGTATATCAACATTAGCAACCAAACTTTAGTTTCATTTTTCCATTTAAGGTTTTTAATTTAGCTTTTGTCTAGGGGACATTCTTGAGTTGTGCTTGCAGGAAGAAATACTGTTTTTATGGTATGAAGGAGAAGAAAAGAAAAATAAAGCTGTAAAGTGCCATGAAAAGCTGTCTGCTACAAGGGTAATATTTCTCTCCTGACAGAAAAGCTCCATGTTCTTTTTCCAAAACCCCTCACTAAACTCAGAAACATTGATCCAGACATTTCTATTGCTTCCTTGCTCCACAGGTTGATTACATACTTCATGAAAACTCAGAGCTGCTGTAAATTTTCAAACGAGAGAAAGCATGCTGCTTATCCACACTGCAGTGGAATGGCACTTTAACTTGCCCTATAGCTTTCCCACCCACTGTTTCCATTCACAGTCTCAGGACAGATTAAAATATTAAGTCATGTCAAGCTGAAATGTAATGTAAATATAAATTAAATGTAATGACTTCTCTCAAATGTCTGTAAAAACAACCTATTCTTTTAGTAATTAAAAGAGTCCTTTTTTACAAAAAAGCCACAAAAAAGTTACAAAAATGTACTTAAAGAACAAAGGAAAAAAAGTTTGGTCGTTTTTTTCTTTTTGTATTTGCTTGACTATCAGTTCCCTTTAAAAAAGCATCAGACTAGTTTAGTCTGTAGTGTAACCCTAGCACCTCATTGCTTTCAGCTGCTCAGCCTGTGCCCAGTTTTGAGTGGCATTACATATAAGGTAAATATACCTTACAGCAGGGAGGGGGGTATCTTCTTACAGCAGGTCTTCTCACCATCTCAGGCTTCGCCTTTCTCCTTGCTCTTTCTCCCGGCCTTCTCACTTCAACACAGTCTTTTGGAGTTTTTTTCTGTAAACCATTCATTTAGTCAGAACAAGAACAAACACCATTTGAAAGCTGCCTTTTTTAGTTTATTTGCTTTCTTAATACCGTTCTGCGAGATGACTGCTTAGGTGATGAAATTATATTTTCTCAAGTATTCTGTGGAAGGGAAGGTCAGAAATAAAAGTAGTGTTTAGAAACCATCATCTTCTGGGCAAATGTGCTTTACAGAAAAGGCGAGGGATTTTTTAATCCAAAAATCCAAAATACCAAGATTAAAATAAATGTTATCTCCGGTAATAGACTACAACTGTAACCACCAGGAAAGTGTGAGAAAGACTGAAAGGGGACAAAAGAAGAGGTCATTCTCTTAAGGTATTGAATTATGGTAGTGACAACAGGAGTAAGAATGAAAAGACACAGAACGATATGCTGGCGAATAAATTATTTTGTATTGAAAGAAGAAGCTTAACTCCCTGCCAGAATGCAGTGGAGGTGCCGAACCTCAATGAGTGTTGAAAATAAACAACACAGGAAGTGTGTGCCAGAGAGATGAAAAGCAGGAGAGAAGCAGCATTAGAGAAAAGTAAGAATAACAGCACTAGTAAGAAAACCAGAACTAGAGGGAATGACTTGAATTGTTAAGACTAGCCTTTTGGTATCCCAGATGTAAGTACTTGGTACAGGGAATATGTCTCCTATGCTTTCAGAATTCACTTTTGTTCTGGGGTTCTTTCCTTGAAAATTTCTTTCACCTCTCATTTCTGCTTCTCCTTAAAATTCTTTTCCAGTCAGATCGGGGTATTTTCCTACATGTCTCTCCATATTCTTTGCATAAAAAGCTCCAATTTCTGTATTTTTAACTAAAGGAAATTACAAGTCTGCTGTAGATATGCCTGCCTGAATCCACACATAACTTAAATTAAGATACCTAGCTACAGATAGACTTCAACATTTTCTTCCGCTGCATTAAATTGGAAATAAATTGTGAGTGCTTGATCCAAGACCAGGTCTTCTATGACGTTTTTATTTTTCACGGAAAGAAAACGTAAACTAGCACCATTTCATAGTTCAGAAACACTTAGTGAAAAAAAATCTGCCTGTATAGCAGTATCTAAGTCCAGTATTAGAGGTACAAAAACATCATCTCATGCTCAGATAAATATAGCACTGCAGTGGCCATTATCTGGTTCTGTACAGAGATAATAAAAGTATTAGTCTAACTAGTACAGCTGGAAAAAACAGATGAGCTGCTGAACTCATGAGTTGTAGAATGGAAAGAATGAAACTAAAACATTGCCCAGACACTGGTGGATGCATATCCGGAATGGTACATGTAGTGCTGGAACCCAGTGTCAAAAAGGATACAGTAGCACTAAAAATGAGGAAGGAGTGAGAAAAAGAAGAAGATATAGAATGGTTCCCATGCAAAGAACAGCTAAATAAACTAGGATCCTTCAGCACTGAAAAGATAGGCCACAGGGTTTATAAAACCTGAGTGTCTAGGAGAAATAAAGCAGTCCCACATTGTTCTTCTTAATAAAAGACAGAAAAAGCCTTACACGAAATTAGCAGTTCACAAGTGTCAAACAAAGGACATTTTCTTTCCTCATAAATCATAGTTAAACTGCAGATCACTTAACTGCAAGAGCTTTATGGATGCTTAATGGTTACATAGGTTCAAAAAGCAAATGGACAAACTAGTGAAGAAAAAAATCAAAGTTTAGCAGGTACAAAAATATAACCATTGTGCCCAAAAGTCCCTGAGCTGCAAATCAGTGAAAGGTGTGTGTTGGGCATGTATCACCTCATGCACTACTCTAGGCACTTGCTTGTTGACTGTGTTGAACTGGGCTAATGGGATTTCTGCTTCACCAGGATACAGCCATTCTTATATGGCTATTAGCACCATTCAATTTTAGTACAACTTGCCTTTGGTGTGCATTGGGAAACAAAGTAACTCATGACTGAACTGTTAATAGCTCCCTTCTCTTTTACTGCAACAGAGGACTGCACTCGACTCAAAAAGCTGACTCCTTGCCCTACACAGAACTTCCCTTATCTTTCTTTTTTTCATGACTGTGGATCAGATTTTCTCTTTTTCCAGGAAGCTTTATCTCCAGGGAATTGTGAAGATATGAGCTACATGTGGGAGGCTAAACCAGAAGGGTCACAGCTGTAGGGGACAGCTAACCGAGGCAAAGAATTTCCTTCCCTTAACTCTGCACCATTTACTATGCCTCCTCAATATCTTTTTCTAGACGGTATTTTAAGCTACATGTATTATATCAAATGCTGAATTATTAAATATGGGGCCTCTGAAAAACTGCTATTGACCAGTAGCATTTGAATCCTGTCCATGGTGTCGATCTGTTCTGCCTGCAAAGGGAATTAAATTAATGTCAGTGTCCCAGCAAATACATATCTACGCCTGCAAAAAGGAGAGCATCTTGGTTCTTGCAATAGTAGCACTGAGCTGACTAAAATAATATCCTTTTCACTGCCATTATACAAACACAATATAATTGGGGAATTGCTAGAGTCCCTATATTTAATTTTAGTGCCTCTGCAAATGATCCTAATAGCCTAATGGCTAGATGCTGCTGTTGCTAATGCTGTTCAATTGACTTGGTTTCAAAGTGTATCAATGAGTCTTTTAAGTATCCACTAGAGCTCTAAGGTTTCAGATTACAGCTCTTAAACTATATGCAATCTCTAATGAAAAAAGGGGGGGAAAAAAGAGAATTGATAAAGTAAGCTAAGGCAGCAAAGTCAGCAAAAATTGCACAGGCAATCTAACTTCACTCTATAACCGGGTGAGCACATAAATTACTTTTGGTCGGTAAATAATACACCTGGGAAAGTAAGCAACAATGCAAACAATAATCCATTTTTTAATAATTAAATCTTAGCTAGGTCCTCACTTGGTCACAATGATAATTTTTTTTTACAGAGCTATAAGTATAACCATGGGATTTGTAAAAAAGTATTGCCTTGTAGCTTTTTATGAAAATGAACGCATATCCAGTATTGATCCTGATTTGTTCATGTTTAAACAAGTCTCCTTGGGTAAAATATTCTCAAATCAATAATATGCTGTAATCTCATGTGACACTAATAAAATAACACAAATGACAATTCATTTTTGTTTACTTGTCTCCTCTTAATGGATTGATAAATTTTGTTAAAAAAAAAGGAAAACTAGATCTTGGTGCACAGTAGGCATATTTCTAAAACAGTTCTGATTGATTTTTTGAGTAATTTTTGAAGAAACAATCAATCTCTAGAATTCTTTCCTGAAACATATTTTAATGACTGTTGATATATGTTGTGCATATCACAAACACCAAAATGCAGCAGTGAAGGTCTTAATCCAGCAAACACTCTACACTTGCTTTCCCCAAGCATTTTATTCCTCTAAATTTACAAGCAGCTCCAGCGAGATGCAGGTGATTTCGCAGATTTTAAGTTGAGCATATGTGTTTGCAGATTCCAGCCTAAAAGGAGCTGAAATACTACAGAAAACAATTCTGTCATAATCAGTGTTTATCTGTGTGCGATGCCAGCTGTATTTATTTCAAATTGCCCCAGATTGAGATTACAGCTTTTACCCTTCCTCAAGTAGATGTATTTTGAAACCTCTTGGAAAGAGAATAGGAAATGGTGAAAGTACTGTCATGATAGTGCTGAGAACTACATTTATTTACTGAGATAAACCAAACAACCTTGAAGCCATCTTCTGCCAAAGACAATATTGCATCTCCTCAGTTATGGGAGAGGGGGAGAGAAAAAGACATTAATTTAATCCACCTGTACAAACTGCTATGAGGAAGTAAGGTACCAAGCTGTTGAGATGCTTTTGAATTTTATTGGTTAGGTCAAGTATTTTCACAAGAGCAATCTCAATAATCTCAGCTGATATCTTGGTGTACATGTAACAGAGCTAAAAGCTTGGTAAATGGTAGACAACACAGTCTGAATGGGGAAATAGTGCCAACCCACCTTTTCAGAGCAGAGGTGGATTTGTAGCACCATTCACCAGCTGTGAGGGAGTTCTGCAAGCAGCAGAACCAGTAATCTGTAATTGGGATAAAAGGTAGAGCTCCCATGGCAGTAGTCTGAGTTACAATGAGGAAAAGTCCACGCTGAAACTGAAGTCAGCTTCTCGTAGCGGCAACACACTTTTCCTCATCTGGATTTAAATGTTTCTTGAATAGGGAACAAACATTCTTCATACATAACCATGATGATACAATTCTGATTTTTTTCCTGATTTTTTTTTTTTTTTTTTTTTTTTTTTTTTTTTTTTTTTTTTTTTTTTTTTTTTTTTTTTTTTTTTTTTTTTTTTTTTTTTTTTTTTTTTGAGGAAAAGGACTAAAAAAGCATTTACTGGACCAGATTGTAAAGTGTCATTGAGCGCAATAGAAATGTTCACAGACCTAATCTGTGAATAAACTTGCAACCATTTGCAGTGACTGCTGTCCAAACACCCAGTTTTACTATTTCTTTGTATTTGGGTTGTCCTTATCCCACAGCTCCCGAGATTTAGAAGTGACCCAGCTGTACCAAACAGAAAACAAGCAAAGCAAAGTAAATCTATAGTTTCTTCTAAACAGAGACTCCTCTTTTTTCTCTAAGCATTTAATTTATAAATATCTCTTTCTTCATAGGTTTTCTATAGCACAGAGAATATTGTCAATGCTTGCCTATTTTTAAATAAAAAGTAGCAATTGCTGAAAACAAATTAATAACAAATTCATTATTATTTATAACAAACTCATAGTGCTGCCTTTTTTTAGTTTACTGTTTCTGAAATAATCTAAGGAATTATTTTTTGTTAATAAAAGCCAAGAAAAATGTTTTGTATGTAAACCTTATCAGTTTAACAAATTACACACCCTCAAAATTACAGTTTAAACCAGTTAAGCTTTCTGGCTAAACAAGTTCTTGGTGTTACTCCTCCCTTGTGAAAAGATCTGTTTCAGAGACAGATAGATTTGTATTCTTTCTGATATCTATAGGTATGCACTGGCTAAAATACCTTCTTACCTCTCCCTGATTCAATTCAAGGAAACATTGCTTGAATTAACATTACCTATCAAGTCCTTTGCTTTGTTTTTGCCTCAAACAGCCCCTCTTCTAGTCTTAAGCTCCCAGAAATTCCATCCGGCCCCCCCACTGTTCATTAAAACAAGCCCTGCCTATTTCATTATTTGTGGTCCTGCCATCTCTCCACTGAAACAAAAGGGTAGATTGTGTGCTTCAGGAGACACCTGGAAGGTGCACAAAGTACAAAGGCTAGAATTCAAAGGAGTTCCCAGTGTATTCAACAAGCAATTACTTCTGCTTGTGATGGGAGACTGTCAGCTTCAAAAACAAGGCATTCTTTGGGAAGATTAGTCCAAATTACATTTTATTACATTGGCCTGCTTGGACGGCCTAAACTTCATCTCGTTCTTATTCTAATGGAATTCAATCAAGGGTATTAATATATTGTTTATGACATGTTTGGAGTTCTTGTGTTATCAGCATACATTCATGAGAGGAGCTTCAAACAATATCAGATAACAGCTGGATGTTGGATGTTGTACAGCATAGGGGATTTTATCATCTTGTTGAACCAGTGGCAGTGATTAAATTAAACTGTCTGAACAAAGCTTTTGCATGTCAGGCTGTTGAATGGCAAAATGAAAGAGTGACACACTTCTAAGATCAAGGAGAGAGAGAGATGGAAAACCATACTTAAGTAACTTCTTATTAAATATATTAAATAACTGAACCATTCGCTGCCTGGGCTTTTACTAGCAAATAATCAGAACAAAACATTTTATGCATTCTAGCATTAATTCACTACACACGACTGTCAAGGTGCATACGAAGTTCGCATTTCATTGTTACTTTTCTCATTTCGGTGAGCACCACACTCAAGATTACTAGTTTTTGCCTGCCATACTTTCAAAAACATTCCCAAAACTCTGATTTATACCGATTTCCCTTACAGCTTTGTTTTCATATTTGCAGGGTCCAAAGGCACAATTCTTACTTCTTTTCTAAAATGAGGAATAACAACATGCAAAATTTCATAGACACCAGTTGGCCTGTTTGTGGGAATAAAAAGTGTTCGTAAAAGCAAGGGCTAAAATACCCAGACCCCACGCTCTTGAAATGCAAGGTCATTTATGATTTATGTTTAGTACCAAATTAAAGGGAAAAAAAGAAAAAGACAAGTGCTAACATGAAAACACTGGTTCAAAGAAAATAAAAGACAAAACCTAATTAATGACCAACTGTTATTCTCCCAGAGTATCTGGTTTCTGAAAATAACATGTGAATATATGAAAGGTTTTCATGTGTACAGCATGATTTACGGTATAGCATAAAACTTGCTGATATTTTTGGTATGAACTCAGATACTTTCCTTCTACCAAATCTTACATAAAAAAATACTGGCACTATTTCACCAGTTATACTGCAATCTGCATAAAGAATGGCTTCCTTCTAAAATCCCAAACAAGAGAATCCTAGATTTAAAATAAATAGGCTGAACCAAAAAGCAATTTCTGCTATAAGGTTTAACTGAATCTTCATTGAGTATGGATTACTGCCTAGATATTAATTGTTTTAATATCCATTACTAGCATAAGTCAAATTTTAAGAAATCCCAGAATGATCTTCTTTCATTCTATGCAGAACTCAAAATAGGTCTTGATTTTGTTCAGGGTGTTAACATAATGTGAATTATAATTTCTTATCAATAATAATTTCATCCCATTACTTTACTTTGCACATTTAAACAAGCTTTAGTGTACCTTCGGCATAAATAAATTAATAAATAAATAAATTCCCTTTATACAGCAAGATTAATTTGTTTTCATGTGCAAAAATGAAAGCATTCTTATTTTTATCAGAGCTGTGACTTAAAAACCATCTTCTTCAAAACTTGCAGTGTTTTTATTTGATAGCAATATTCTTCTCTCTTGTAGAGCCATAGTGCAATGACATCCATTAACATTCAAAACTAAAGAACGCTTTCAAATTCAAATCCACTTGAGATCGTACAGTAGCAGAAATGGAGCCTGAGGGAAAGAACTTTGAGAATAAATGGAGGACCAGCCCATTAGAATATTTCACTGTGTGCATCAGTTTTTATAATTGGTGGTACATATGTGTGCTTACATGTTTGTATTTCATTGCAGGTCTAGGAATATATCAAGATTTAATATTCATGGCAAACAGGATCAATAGTAGATGGGAGGGACTCTTCATTAGGGACTGTAGTGATAGGACAAGGGGTCACAGGTTCAAACTTAAACAGGGGAGGTTTAGATTGGATATAAGGAAGAAATTCTTTCCTGTTAGGGTGGTGAGGCACTAGAATGGGTTGCTCAAGGAAGCTGTAAGTGCTGCATCCCTGGAAGTGTTTAAGGCCAGGTTGGACAAAGCCTTGCATGGCATGGTTTAGTGTGGGGTGTCCCTGCTTATGACAGGGGGGTTGGAACTAGATGATCTTTAGGTCCTTTCCAACCCTAACTATTCTATGACTCTATGATTCACTAGTAAGTATGGAAAAATCACTGAATAGCTGTCAGATTATAATAATAGTCGAGAATTTACTTTTGTGTCTTTTAGTTACTGTGTGATTTACAGACACTTTCCAAATCAGATAGCTTTTAGATATTCGTAGTATAAGCTGCTCAGCTTGTGAACATATGATCAGTGCACTCAGCAGAAGTACTACATGAATAATGGTAGTTGTGCCTTTGAGAATGGAATTCATCTGATCAATAAGAAAAGGCTGTGTCTCATTCAATATAGATAATTAGCAGATTAATATAATTTGATTTATGCATAACAGTAATCTAAACCAAGTCAGACTGTGCCCCAAAATTGTGTCTCTCCACTGACAAACAAACGTGCCCAAGGCAACTAGCTCAGCAGTAGACCTCACTATAGCAAACGTGAAGTTAGTCAAGGTGAACATCCAAGGTAAATATCTGCAAAGTCAGGTTCTAGCATGGGGGAAACAGGTCTCCACCCCAAAATATTCAAGTGCATGGGAATTCTTCTGTAACTCATAAGGGAAAAATAAACATATTCAAGACAGGAATATAATCCAAAGCAGGAACTGGATGAACACTTTCATGGGCTATATAGGAGAAAGAATCCACTAACACTCTGAGCAATTCATTCCTTATCATCAACATTTCTTGAATAGGATCTTTTCAAATAATAATAGTTTATTAATTATATTTTGATCAATGAAATTCAAAGTATTTTCCTATAGATATAAAATAGAAACAGTTTTGTGCTTCAGTGATATTCACCATGGAAGTGTTTCAGTTTTAGGGGAAACGATGTTTGGGCTTCATTCCCTGCAGTGGAAATAGCAAACAGCAGAGTCCTAGTTTGTCTAGTAAAAGCCTCATTTAGAAGAGCACTTTACAACCTGATTATCTACAGCTAGAGAACATATTACTTCAAGTAGAATGCCTGAGGAATTCCCATTCCTAATATCTAGGAATGCATTAATTATTCTTAAACATGGCTATTAAAATTGTTAGCACATCAACATAAAGCAAAGAAAAAGACAATTTAAAGTGTGCGAAAGGAGCAAGGCAATATTACAGTCTAAACTGTATGCTTGTGTTAATACTTGTGGTCAGAATCCATCATCATGCATCAGTGCATGCCAGGTCATATAGGAAGGAAGCACTACTCTAACTGGCAGCCATGGCATGGATCAAAAGACCAGAGTGATATGCTAATTTGGTTTAAGATGAATAAGCATGTCAGCTGCAGCATTTTATGTAAAGCAGAACTTGTGAAGTTTTACAATCAGGTAGACACCAGAAAGGAATTACAATAATCCACCTTGGAGGTGACAGCAGAACTGTATGAATTAGCATTTCAGCTTTGGCTTTAGAAAATATTATCCTTAACCCAGCAACAGCAAGCACATAAATGAGTAAAAAGTGTAGTGAGGATGGCATGTAAACGACCACTAAAGAACATAAAAAGTAAGATGACTACGATTATCTCTGGCTAAGGATACAGGGAAAAATGCAGCTATGGACAAACAACAGGAGAAATCCATTGAAGTACTTACACATGGCTTTATCTCCATAGCATCTGAAACACCTTTGTACCTTTACCTGAAGGCCCCTATTTGAGATACATCTAGGAGAGCTGGAAAACTATATCCAGGGCCTCATAAGAAAGAGAGAGTGACTCCTAATACTCACAGCACAGGACTGCAAGAGATGTTAGCTCCTGAAATGCTCCTGAATGCCTAAGTAGTTGCTGTGGCCCCAAAAGAAATTATACCTCCCTCCCCCACTTTGCTCCTGATATAATGAGGGATTCTTCTTTTTCATAGATAGCTCAATTTTATGTTCTAATAATAGTTCTTACTTCCTTGCAGGAAATGTAGCAAAATCATTGGTATATAACATGGCTGCCTACTTAAAAATGGAAAGTCACACTGACACATAGCAAGCCAGTGAACTTGAAGTGGCTATGAATAAGCTTACAGAAGCAATTAAAATATTTGTTTAATTTAACCTTCCATCTTAAACATTTGCACTCTAGGAAACACTTGTACAAGACTGGCAGTATTGGTTAGGCCTCCATCTTCTAATGAGAGAAATGGTATTCTGTGCTATTTACAGAGCAAGTATTCTAGACATGATTTTAAACCCCAAACTTTATGTTAAATGTATACACTAACATCCCTGTACCTTGTTTTATATGAAAAAGGATTTTATGAATACTGATGTACCAAAGAGTTCCTCAGGGAATTATGCTGAGCTGGGAGTCTAATTTATGAGGAATAAGCCGTTATAGGAATATAATATATAAAATACAAAGATTATACATTTTGATAAATAGGAAAATGATTTCTTTTTGCTTTGCTGGGAGGGGTTACACCTGGACAGATGTTTTACAGGGACCTTCTCCATGAAATTGATTATCCTTATTCTATTGAATGCCAACAGACATTTTAATTGAGAAAATACCATCACACATTCAGTGTCAAGTAGTTTAATGGTGTTTAACCAGGTGCTAAATAAGTGTCAAGTACTAGGCTCCACATTTATAATATGTATGTTGCAAAATAAAGATTAGGCAAGAATATTTCACATGTACATAACCATGCATAATTCTGATACTGAGTAGCAAATAGATAAATAAATAAATAAGGCTTAATTATACAGGTTCTAAACAAGTGGAGCTAGATTGACAGCTTTACTAACACATGAAAATAAATTTATTGGAAAAATGCAATAGAAATCCCACAAAAGTCATATGTATAAGTTGCAGTTGTATTCCCTATATTCCTTCAATTTTTATGCTTCATAGTAATTTACAACAATGAGCAGTTTGATAAGTAAAGCAGTGTAAGAGCTGTATGAGCTTCATTACATAGCCACATACTTCTACTGCCACTGTCTTTGTCAGCCCTGACTTGCTATTCTTCTCTGTGTGTCAGATTTGAAATAGGCTTGTGAACTTTTACAGAACTTTATCAGAAGCTGCATTACATTAAAATAACTTTATCACTCCCCCTTTTCTTCTCAATTCAGATAATGAAACATCATAAACATCCTTACGTTTCTGTCTGACTCAGAGCAGCAAATAATAGAATGTCTATCCCATATTTTTGTAGTTCAGCATGCTTTGAATGTCGCTAGGCTGCTTAAACTTCTTCCCCTCTAAAAAATTACTCTTACTTTCCAAAAACATCGTGGATAATTGAAGAACATCATAGTCTTGGGCAACACTTAGGCTGCCTGGCTCTTGAGAGGTCTGTATTCTGAGAGCATGTTTAGCTAGTTCATAAGCAAAACCTTTGGACTACTACAATGCCTGTGAGAAAATATTTAGCTTATGATAGATTTGGGCTATGCTACTGTAAAGGAAAAATAAACAAAAAATAAGTATATCTTTCAAGGCCTATTTTTATATAGTCTCCTCTACACAGAAGAATCAACAAGACACTTGCAACAGTGCCATCTGGTGACGCCCATACAGTCAGCCCTAATGACAGGATTTGTTTTCAACAGTTCTAAGTTTGTAGCGCAAAAGGTATCCACAATAATTAGGAATGCCTTAAATTTCATTTTAAACAGGAAAAAACAAATTCATTTCCACACTTGGGTGCTGTCTAGTTTCAGGGAAGTGCTCTGATTACTCTCGATATTTATAAACAGTAGTCAAAAGTGTGAGACATAACAAATCATAAACAATAAAAGCATTAAAATACAATTACATCATATGCTAATATACACATACTTGGAACTACAAAGGAGCCACTTACATACAGTTAGGGAAAATAGTGGGATGAAGGAAACCTTAAGCAAAAGATCTTTAGTCTAGTGCTATATGTTTAAAAATCTGGATAAATAAGAGAAATCTTGAATTGGCACTAGTATTTTACCATTCTTTTGAAAGGGCAACTGTGATGACCCAGCTAACTTAAGGCCAGTAACCATCACAAAAACCCCAGGGAAAATTGATGGAAAAGCTAGTAATCTGATGTGGGATTCAATTAATACAAAAATTAAAGGAATGAATGCAATTAACGATGGTCAACATGGTTTTGTGGAAAATAGGTCTTGTTAAATAAAACTTCATGCTTAATTTGGTTTATAGTCTAGTCATTTCTATCTGTAGTCACTCTATCGGTAACTGCGTACTTGCAGACTTTTGTAGGGAGTTTTGACTTTAGACAGCCTGACAGCTTTTTCTATTATTATTTTTTGTTTTTTTCTTGTGGCCTAAACAATCACAGTAAAAACTCCTTTCACAGGATTCAGAAATGGTTAAATCTTCCAAAATTCAGTTCCCAAAACCAAAGATATTGTTGGGATTTGATTTAATTAAGGACAGGAAGTATACATAAGCACACGTTATGGCTGTATTTCATAATGCAAGAGCACACTCTTGTTATATAAAGCAGGAGCACCCATCCTGGCTTTAGCAGGGTGATGAAAGGTTCAGTAGCTGTGCTGATACTTCGTCATGGATAAACTGGAACTAAATGAAAAGTTGTTACTGATACAGTTTGTGGATTACACAAAAGCTTGCAGAGTGGTAAAGACAGACAGAGAGATTTTGATCCGTTCAAAAAGTGGACCTTTTGAACCTGAACTGGACCTTTAAAGGAACGGTGGGCCAATTCAGATGACATCTACTTTAACACAGACACATGAAAAGCTAAACAACCAGGAACAAGTTGGGCAATACTTGTAAATGGAGGATCATGTTCTGCAAAACAGTAACTCCAGAAAGGGGATCTCTGAGAAAGCATAGCTCAAAGGGAACCTTGGGTGTGATAGCAGATCAAAACAGTGAATAGGGTAGACTGATCTTATCTCCACGCACAGCACAGGAGAGATCGCTATCAGAAGGGAAGGCAAAACCACCGCAGGCTGCAGAGAAGACCAGAATGAGCACTGGAGAAAAGAGGAAAAACACTTTAGAGAAAGGAAAATCCTTTCAGCTTATCAAAAAGAAGATAGAGTGGTAACTTGACTATAATAGCTCCCTCAGGAGAAAATCCCACAGACTAAAGGGTTCTTTAGTTAAGAAGGAAAAACCTAACAAGCAGCTGTGTACAGAGCTCAAGCCAGATAAATTAAAAGAAATAAGGCACACAAAGTTTAATAGTGGAGATGATTAACTACAGAACAAACCAACAAAGGAAGCAATGGATGCACTATCTCTATTAATGTCTTCAACTCAAGAATAAATGTCTTTTTGGATATGCTTTATCTAAACAGAAGTTACTGAATTCAATAGAGAGGCTGCTGGGTGAAATTCAAAGGCTTGTGAAACACAGGAAGTCAGAGTAGATGATCTAATGGGAATATTTGCAGACTAATCTTAGCCTCAGGATACTACTCTCCTTAGGTTACCTCTTCAGTCAATAGTTTCCTTTAGAGAGCGATTCAGAGATGAAGATTAACTTTAGTGCTCCGATTTGTCCCTCTCCACTGAGAAAGCCTGCCTCTCTCCACTGACTGCAGAGGAAAACAGAGGTTTAAGGGTAGTTGAAATCATCTGGGTTTTTCACTAAACCACCACCACACTAAAGTATAAAATGACAATTTTACTAAAGATTTTGGGAAGGGCTTTGTGGGTGAACTGTGGGGAGGATGGGGATGGGGACAGCTCCCTTTTCACTAATTAACCTTTGACAACCTAATCTGTGCAGGGAACTACATCTTGTCCCTGAGAGACTGTCCTATACGATGGGAGGCTGAAGATTAACATGGCACTTCTCTCCCACCCCCTTAAATATCCTACTTTGGGAAACCCCTATCCTCCCTCTAATGTGGTCTCATTTTGGAGACCACAGGCAAGAAACAGATCCAGAAACATCTGACAGACATAGATGAGCTCCTGGCCAGCAGGCAGGTGGGAGAATTCATCCTGCCCCTTCTTTCTATTTTTGCTATTGGAAATGGCAGGAGTTTTCTTAATTCTTACCTAATCTACCACATCTAATAAATGTGGCTATTTAGTTGGTATTTGATTAAAACTGTGGTGCTCCTATGATATTGGTACATCCATTGGTATATCCTCATCAGGGAGGCATCTCTTTCTACACACAGTTAGTCTATGTGCTACCCTTATCTTGATTGTGCCTTCTTGTATTAAATGATGTAGATTGCTGATTAACTGCCGGAAAGTACATAAACACCAAAAGGGAAAAGCTAAAATGGCTATGAACCACAGAGTGTTGCAGAACTTCCTTTGGTGCTCTAGGACAGTTGTGTGCATTTTATTACTCTGAATGAAAGGAAGAAGATGACACTACTGATTAGCTAGGCTGAAAACTCTCTCAATTGTGGCTATTTTACTACTGGTATATCCCCTATGAGTAAAAGTTAAACGCATGAAATACATGTTAAGTGCCTAAACTTCAGCTCTCTTTTGTGAACCAAGGTCATGCAATCAATAGCATACTTTTTATTCTTCCTTCTAGTTTTAAAATGTTCTAAAAAAGAAATCTAAAGGTTAAATTGCACCAATTCTTCATTAGATTAGAAATTGATAATAGAATTCTATTTATTAGAATCCACGCAAAACTAACACAGGGGTGTTTTACAAAGCTGCAGCAGTGGTTGCAAATGTTTGTCTGCCATCTAGTGGAGTATGCAACCCTTTTCAGTAATATTTATCCTGCTTTAACTACTGGAAGTTTTTTAGAGAAATAATTACAGAAGTAAACTGGAAAGGCAATGAAGGATAATGGCACCATGCTCGTAAAATTCTCAAATACAAACTTTAACTGCTGCAAAGATGTAATAGGCAGACCTTTGTATATACAAAGGTCTGTAACATAAATAATGTTGTATCAGCTGAGACAGAGAAAGGCTGGGGTAGAGAAAGACCAGCATACTGAAAACAGGGCAAAGCTCTGTCTTTTGTTCTGCCTGACATATTTTCCTAGAGAGTTTTTTGAAAAGCCAACATCTGTGTCACCAAATGTGACTTGGATAGCTGGTATCTGACACAGGACAGTAATTACATAAAGCAAATAAAAGTTATATTTTAGAAGAATGAACACCATCCCTGATATTTATGTGATATCTCCATACACATATGCCATATCATACATATGCCAATGCACTGGACACCTACACTGCACACTATGACACTCTAAAGGTATTAGGGGTACATAAGTACAAAAGTTTGCACACCAGGACACTAAGTAGATTTGGCCATGCAGAATACTGTGTGACTCCAGTTTCTTGGACAGTTGTGCACATATTAGGACCAATTGAAATAATTACATCAAAACCACTTCCAGGAGAAAACCCAGTTGCCAAGAAAACTCTTTATTGAACAGTGCCTGCTTATCTTGGGGAAATATTATAGAAATGACTGCTGAAAAAATGGAAAATATTGAAGCCTGACCCCCTTTAAAACAGAATTAAAATAGAGGTGAGGGGAGAGAGGACAATGAGGAACTGTGGCAGATATATTTGGGCAGAAAACCTAGCTCACCAGAGAAACGGGAGGACAAGACCTAGAATGACAAGTTATAATAACACCATACTGAATGAAAAACTTTACATCTTTTACTAAACAAAACTTTGGTAAAATTATTTTGATCTTTAATTTTAATTCAGCTTTTTTAATATTTTGATAAAGGAAAATGACCTATTTTAACTAGAGTGTCCTCCCATGGGAAAATTTAAAGGATCTGCCCAAACAAAAATAATGTTTTTATGTCCTCAGTTAAGATGAACTGTGGGTTCATGCCCTGTATTGCTATTTCACCAACTTCAATAAAACCTCAGAGGATGCAAGTCAATGTCGAGTTTGGCTCAGCACTTCTAAAAATGGAACGGCTGCTGCAAAGTCATCTAACCAGAGCAGACAGCAGTGACTAAGACTGGCAGCTTTATAACTGATGTCGTTCTTAACAGTGAAATGCTTATCCCAAGATAACATGCTAAAAATACAGGCTAGATTATCAGTCTGTGTATGTGCCATAGATATTTTTCTGCCTTTAATGTGAGTGCAAACATCACAGCGCAGAGGAATAAACAGCTGTGACTGTACCTTGCTGAGTTGTTCCTATGCCTTGATTGGTTTCATCTGAACAGCGAACCTAAACAAATCATTATTTTTTTGATTAGAAAAGTGCTTTTTCTGAAAAGAGCCTGCGTTTTACTTCAGCTTGTATCCCTCAATATACAATATCCTATACAACTCAGACTGTATCCTGAGTTCTACCTATGAAAATAGCAAGGCTTCTTTTTATATGTCCTAAGAAATGTTTGTCCAGATATTTTTGGATGCATCTTCAAAATGTGTAAAACCACTGCATGATTCTCCTTTAAATACCTCATTAAATCTTACATATGCCAGAGTACTATATTCACAAGTGATTAATGTTTTCCCTTATACATTGTTCTTGCAGCATTTATACCTTATAAAGTCTTGACCTTTAAGGGCAAGGTGCACGTTATTGTAACATCCTGGGGTTTTCACAGCTGTAAATCACAAATAGTAAATAACCACCTGCTGCTGCTCACAATACACTTTAACACAAATTCACTGGTTACAGGAATGAGAATATTTCTCTCTGTTCAATGAGCTGACCTGTCCCAAAATTGTAATTCATCCTATTCACAATCATCTGCCCCTGTAATATGGCTTGAAAACAAAACCAGAGGGTGTACCGGGCAGCTTTCCAGGAAGGCAGGAAGAAATGTCACAAAGAATATGTAGGAGCCTAGGGAAGTGGGATGGAGTGACAGCTGATGAGTTGGGCTAGAGCAAACACTGAGATGGGATGGAGTGACAGCTGATGATTCAACTCCTTCATGTGGTGTCTTCACAAGTTGTGCCAATGGGTAGTGATGGCAGAGGGGATTGGCAGCCTCGTTGTTGTACCACTGCCGGCTTCAAGGCCAAAGAAACAGTCAAAAATGTTTTAGCATGGCCACCCCAGGCTCCCCTTGCTAGGACCGGCCACATGTCCCTGGCTGGGGTGGTGAGACAGGCCTGGGGTGCCAGGCCCTGCCCTGATGTCCCCTGCCCTCAAGGCCAGCTTCAGCATTGTGGAGAGTGTTTAATAAATTACCACCTAACTCATCTCTTCTTAAAGGAACTGTTCCTGTGGGTGGGAGTAGGGCAATATGACAACCTATTAACTGTATTCTATCCTGTATCTCCTGTCCATTAAGTAATTCTTACCTAATGTTATCTTTAAAGACACCAATTTTGGATCTAGTGTACAAATTAAATAACCAAATGAAATCAAGCCGGGATGTCCCTCAACCTCTTCACCCTCTCATGGCTCCCTTTCCTCACCAGGGTTTCTCCTGGCTGCTCCCTTGAGGACCACAGCATGGCCAAATGCTACCTCTTCCACTCGCACATTTTCCATCTCCTTTACTTAAAGATACATTTGAGTGTTAAAACCCCTGCTCGCCCATGCAATGACACTATTGAGCTCTTTCAGAGATACATTTTCATAAGCTGCTCTTTCCTTACAAGAATCTGAGGTGAGAAAACAGGAATATTTATGAAGTGATAATAAAACTACCTGGACTCAATATATTTCAGATTGAAAGTTCAGATAATTAATAGTTGTGTTGTTTGGGGTTTTCTTATCAGGTAATGTTTAAATGTCTCAGAAACCAAGCTTCCATTTATCTGACAGAGACATTACTGATATTCATCCTAAATATTCTTAACTTTCTTCATGTTACTTTTACTTAGAGCTGTTTCACACCACCCTACATGGATTCTGCAGGCAGAGGAACTGCTACAACTAATGTGTCTGACATCCTGCAGAGAGGCATTAGAAACATCTCTCTAGAAACTGGATTAAATCATGACTTAGAATCATAGAATAGTTAGGGTTGGAAAGGACCTTAAGATCATCAAGTTCCAACCCCCCTGCCATGTCACCCAGGGCTCTGTCCAACCTAGCCTTGAACAGTGCCAGGGATGGAGCATTCACAACTTCTTTGGGCAACGCATTCCAGCATCTCACCACCCTTACAATAAAGAGCTTTCTCATTATATCCAATCTAAACTTCCCCTGTTTAAGTTTGAACTCATTAACCCTTGTCCTGTCACTACAGTCCCTGATGAAGAGTTTTTAAGAACTGAGATTTTTGGGTTTTACATTTTTAAAGCTCGGGTTTGGGATTTTTTTTTTTTTTTAATCTCCCTCCCAAGGTAAAAAGAGAGCAAAATGGGTACCAACATATTTGTTTTTACTAAGTAATGCTAATGGTGTATTTTAAGTGAAAATTGTGATGCATAAATTGATGCACCAACATCTCACATATAAACCCATAAATAAGAAAAAAATAGCCCACTGACATTTCCACCAAGCAACGTTCAGAAGGAACTCGGTACATTTTTTTGGTCGCATTCTTTGCCCATAAATTCTCACGTTCACTGTTTACAAGCATTGATGCTGGGTGTCTGGTCTTCAATTCTGTTATCAATTCTGCCTTGCTTTTTAAAAGGTTGAAATTTGGCACACCTTTCAGTCTTTGGAAATCGGTTTTCCAAACTTTAATTAAATGTAGCATTTGTGGTTCAAAGAGGTTAATGTCCACTACTAAAGGCATGCCTAAGTCCCTAGCTCAGATGATGCAGAGCAATGCAAAATCCCACTGCTTGGCATTACCTCTCTTTAAAGAAGGCTCTCTACAGATACCCGACATAGCATGTTGTCATGGGTCACCACCAATCCTTATTGTCATTTTTTTTGTGCTTTTTCTTTTAACATAATGTCTAGTCAAATAATGAGGGCTGCAGGGTTTCTATGGCATGAAACCATAAACATTCAGAAGTACATGGCAGTGTTTGAAAGTTGAAAGCATTGGGGAAGAATGGTAGGACTCAACCTGGTGCAGCCTGCTGTGAGCAGTCCCTGGAGTAAAGTATATCTCCAAGAGCATTCAAGTTCATTGCAGAGGGAACTAGCTGACTGGGTTAAAAAGCAACTCTGAGACTAAATCAGTATTTGCTCAGCTGGACACCATCAGGTGGGAAAGAAAAATAGCTGACAAATACATGTACACTTCTTATGGGTACAGATCTATCAAGTCAAGTGTCTTGGCCTGACCATCATCCAGACTTCTGAGTTGGTGTTTTGTTTGTTTGTTTGTTTTCATGTTTTTGTCTTTTTTTTCTTCCTGTTCACAGATGTTTTTTGCTTTTGCTAACACAGTTACCCGAGAGATAATAACTCCTCATGTTAAGATAGAAACTTCAGGATCATCTTTATGTTCTTTTCTGGTATGCTACAATTTCCTGTAAAATTATTTTTCTACTTCAAATTATATTGATAAAACCTAATTATATAATTACAAATGTCACTGATCCTGTTAGTTATCTAGAATGCCATGTCTTGGTCAGGCTGGATTCATGGCTGTGCTTAGGCTCTCACAGCTGTGCTATATGTGACACTAAAAATACTGGGTATAACAATAAGTAGGCACTGGTAGGCAGGACTGCATTTTATTCACAATCACTGAAAAGGAATGGGAATAAGGTCATAGGTTATCAGTGGCCTTTGCTAGCTCATGTGCTGCCTGACCTATTCATAAGTAATCTCTAAACAGGGACAAAGTGGCAAAATTTGACAAGGATAAAGTTAGTGACAGTAGTAAGAATACTAGCAAATTGAAGAACTGCAGAAGGACATACAAGACTGATTAGGAAATAGAATGGCAGATACAGTTCAGAAAAGATAAATAAAAAGTATATACATGGAGAAAAAAAACCATACTTTCACCTATGAACCAACAACCTTACTGCTTAAGAGTGAGATCCTGTGGTTACAACAGATAATGCCATGAAGACAGTTCAATGCTCAGCTCAAATTTAAAAACTCAAATGAGGAACTACAGGAAAGGAATAGAGAACAAGAAAGTAAACAAACAGGCCAGTACTTAACTGCATGCCTAGCCTAATGCTGTGTGCTGGTTTTGTTCCCCTTTCAGAAAATAATACATAAGACTCAGAGAAATTTCAAAGGAAAATAAATACAGAAGCTTAACTAATGCATTTCAGTTTAGAAGAGGAAACTTAAGTGTTATATATCTGCAGATCCATGCCTGGCACAAGCATGGTAGGTAAAAGCTTACTGTGCAGGGAACATTAAGCTAAGATAGCGAAAATCAGGTTCAAAATAAACAAGTAACAGCAATTCTTTAGGAAATGCACCAATTGATGAGGCAACTGTTATTCAGGAAGCATATATGGTCCAAGGGAAACTGGACAAGTACTGGAAAAAGAAGCAATGGGGACTACTAAATAGACAAACCATATGATGTACAGGAAAGCCTGGAATAGAAGACACTTGGAAGCTAGAACACAGAAGGAAAAGAACCAAATGTGCTCGCATTGTTCTCCTTCCTCAGGCAGCTGCTTTTGACTAAAAGAAAGGTTATTGTGTTAGGAAAAACTTCTGGTTGAGACCTGTATAGCTATTTCTGTGTTTATCTTTTCAAGAGTTCCAAGAGCCTGTAAGTATGGAGTCCAGAGGAAAAGCACATGCTGTTTGCTCAGCTTCTTAGTTAAACGTTGTAGAAGGCAGTGTGTGTTACAAATGCAGCCAAGGCTTCTCAGCCACCAATGCTCACGTTCATAGTTGGGATACCAACAAAGTGATACTTATTTTAGAGCAGAGAAACATTTCCAGTATGAAACTCCCTGCTACAGGGATTTTCTTTTTTTTCTTACCAGAAGCACACATTTGCTTTAGTTTCCAGAAAACTTTCAGAGTCTAGGTTTCACAAGTGAGAACTTACTCCCAAAACCAGAAAGAATGCTCCCCAGTCTTTTCTCATTTCTGATGTGCAGCACTGAGTTTAGATAAAATTAAGTGTACAAGCTAACTAATAATTTCTGTTGATCTGACCTGGCATTTTCATGATGTTTTAAGGACTTTTAAGATTCCCTAGGATAAATTTCACTGTTTATATCTCTTCATATTAGAGATACCTCAGCATTTTCAAAAACCATTACACCCAATATTCTAAATCTGAAGTATTATAACGCTGAAGTTACACTAACAACGTACAACATACAACGTACAAAGGATTTTTAAGTGGAATCATTTTGCTCACTCATGAACACTTGTTCCCAGCTTGCTTATAGAACCATTTTGGTTGGAAAAGGCCTTTAAGATAATCAAGTCCAACTGTTAACCCAGCACTGCCAAGTCCACACTAAGCCATGTCCCACAGTGCCACATCTACATGTCTTTTACATACTTCCAGGAATGGTGACTCCACTACTTCACAGAAGTTTTCACATCATCTTCCTGGAATGATTATTTGGCCAGCCTAACTGGAAATGATAGTAAATGATTCAGTGTAACATAACTATTTTTCTATTCTCTCTGCCAGAAACTTAAGTATTTAGCCCCTTCAATTGCTTTTTGTAGAGCTATGACCTAGACTGCATACAATGTAAACTCTTAAAGTAGAAAGATCTTCTTTTTCTCTGCACAAATACAATGTTTGGCTTAACTAAGATTCCAGATTCATTTCCAAATGTGCTTCAAACTATTAACCTTGGAGGTTAAGCCCCATTAATGCCACATCTTGGAACCATGCTAGCAAAACCAAAACAAATTAAAAAAAGTGCTTAAATAACAGCAGATAAAGAATCAACAAAAAACCATCTTCTTATGAAGCAGAACTCTTGGATATTTACTGGCAAGTACCATAGTAAAACAGTTTACTGTATAACAGTTACTTATAAACACTTGTTTCGGCGTCAATGAAGATTTCTAATGCCGAATGAGAAGACATTCCTATACCAAATGACTGTTGAAGATTCACTGATTCCCATCAACCAAATCTGATGCTTCTTATGTACACTCTGACTAGGCAATAGGAATATGGCTATAATATTTTTAGGTCTAGTAGCCAGAACAAGTGTAACACATGTATCATCTGAACTCCATAAAATATTCAATGCAATCTAGCATTTAAATTTGCATATATTTCTGCATGGATAACAAGTTCCTTTGTTATCCAAGATAACAACAAACAAACAAACAAGAAAGCCGCCGAAGAAACCCCATAACACTTTTTCCCAGCAATCCAAATCAAAAGGATCATTCATTACCTATATTATCAAAAATGCTTTATTTCTTACTTTCAGATTAAGACTTAAGTCACTACCCTCATTCTAATAAAAATAAAGTCAGGATGGGCTTCATTTCTATCTGATCCATAAAATGAGACTAAAATTGTATATGCAGTTTCTCCTCTAAGCAAGAGACAAAACTCAGAATATATTAGCGCTTCTAAAGGATGCATTAGTAAGCTATACTCATTATGCAGTATTTGTTGCTACACACTAGTAAGTTCAGCAAATGTACAAGCAATTGCACTGTATTCACAAATATCACAAAAATACCAAGCAATGAGATTACACATGAACTTGTCCCATTAAAAAGCTTTTCAAAGTTATACTATACATCATCCTCTTCAAGAAGCTAACAAATATTCTGAAACCTTCTCACACACACACTTATTCCACTCATTTCCTGAGTAGTGACAATCTTCAGAGCCTCTGTTAACTTTGACCTGGCATTCTCCTCACACAGAAATCTCCTCCCATGTCAGCCTGTCATATTTTCAGCGACCTAGAAAGAGAAAAAACAGTTATTACAAATCACCAAAATTAGGCACCATGTAGATCAAATTTACTCAATTCTTGTGACTATTAACTTTCCTAGAGAACTTAAAAGTCTAAAAATAAGCTGAAAATTACAAGATGTGTAGTCTTGTTCTCTAATGAATACTTTTTTCATTTCTAAAAAAATAAAATATAAAAAAATGCTGTTGACTGCTTAGCATTTACTGACATAGCCATTACTATTTGCTTGTGTTAAACTGTATATCCTGTATGTGAGCAGCTTGTAATCCTGCACATTTTACCCTAATACTTTCAAGAAGTGCTCAAATGCACAATTTTTTTTTCCTCCTTTAGAGTTTACTTTTTTATACAAGTTACAGTAATTACCATTCCCACCCATACAGATAAATTGACATAAAACTTGGAGGAATACCACTAATCAGAACTGCTTAAATCACACTCCAGTTCTTTGATTAAGGTTATCAGTAAGTATTTTTTTATTTAACCCAACCCAGCCAGCAAGGTACAGTTGTTGGAGAGTGACATTGGTAGATTTTAATACAATTATGGGACAAACACGCAAAGGATAGTAGTGGGAATGATAAAACAATAAAAACAAAGGAAGTAGTAAAACCAGCCCTCAATTACTTATATACACAGTTAAACACATATGTATGCACATATTTAAGCATGCACACAAACATAAAATATGCATAAGCATATAAAAACGTTATGTTAAAAATGAAGTAAAACATTTGAAAACTGGTGAAAAATAGCCTTGACTAGCATATCTTCAGTAAAAATATCTGTAAGTTGGATTTTCTAAGAATCAAAATGCAATCTTGCAGAACAAGAATAGGCAGACTAGACAGAGGTTTTCCCTCCACCTTCCCAGAAATAAACAAATGTAAGGTACAGGGGAAAAGAAATCATGACATTTAGGTAGTCATTAAAGAATAAAATCCTTTAAAAGGCAAGTGAAGATTCTTTTTGATTTTTTTTCCTTTTTTTTTTTTTTTTTAACCATAGTTTCCCTTTCCACTAGCCAAACAGGTAAATAGCCTTATATATACACATACACCATGAAATCCCCTTGTCTGTCTTTGGAGAGAGTGAAAGCACAGGTTAATGTGATAAAAGCAATATGTGAAGATCACATTAGCAAGCTGCATGTACCAGTTTAAATCTACTGCTACATACTATNCCCTCTCCACTAGCCAAACAGGTAAATAGCCTTATATATACACATACACCATGAAATCCCCTTGTCTGTCTTTGGAGAGAGTGAAAGCACAGGTTAATGTGATAAAAGCAATATGTGAAGATCACATTAGCAAGCTGCATGTACCAGTTTAAATCTACTGCTACATACTATTAGGCCTGAGGATGTAGGAATGAGGTGATATGCGTTAAAGTAAAAAGCAGAAAACTGTGATATGATGCAGATATGTTTGCTACAAATGGCCAGAATAAAAATCTGTGGATTTTGGCTGTTTGGTCTTTTTTTTCCTTCAAAAAAGATAATCTGGCTATTACTGAAAAGGTTTTATTCATACCATTTCTTGCTTCATGTTCCATTCAGTTGTATTCATTGCCTTTCCTATGAACAGTTAAATTTCCTTGATGTAAAAGTGAGTCATATCTCAGTACAATTTACAAACTGAAGTATAGCAAGTTGAACATACATCTGACTCTTAAAAAAAATTTATAAGCTTTTATAAAAAGCACTACCTTTAGAGCTTCTGTAGCCTTACGCAGTTCTTTAATAACAGATGATAATGCTTCTGGATTTATCCCCTGTTCGCAAAGCCGCACACAAATAGACAACGTCTCCATATCCAAGCCAGTGTTTAATATCCTTGAAATCTCAAACAAAACTGCAACAGAAAAAATGAAAGCACTTTAGTCCCTACAGACTATTAAATTTAAATGATAAAAAACATTATTCAACATTTAATTTCTATAGAGTACAGTCTGTGAACATGGCACTTGTGGAAAGCCTTTGCAGTCTGAACCTCAGGAACATTCACATTCAGTTTACCAGCACAAGCTAGAAGCCACAGTTTCTAACACAAATACCATGCTACTCTGGTTCAGCAAACTTAAATACTGGATAATAGGCTTTAAAAATAAAAATAAGCAAAGAATTCAATATGTAACATTCTTGCCAATTATGTAAGAAGTAGGCTGTAAGAATAATCCATAGTTTTCAATGACAGATACTGACAAAACCCTTCTAAAATGGTCTGGAAACACATCAGGACTTTCCTAGCCACCTCCTTCCATGACTAAACCTTGCTTTATGTCCAATATTAACACTGGTTTAAGGATAAGCAGAACTATTTAATTTTTTACACAATATCAAGAACAGCAACACATCAGCATGACACCTGGGGAAGAGACTGCAGTTAGCTTTGTGCAGAAAAAAAGATCTCTCTCCCCTTCCAAACCTTTCCTAGGAGGCCCTTTTTGTTTCATTCTAATAAGCAGCTTGTTACGTAACTAGCAGAACAACTCATGGAGGTTTTATTTCTGTTTGCATCAGTAAGCTCCATCCTGAGGCTAAGACCCTAGCCATACAGGTTGATTTTGTACAGATGTTATTCAGTTTCTGTAATCAAACCTCCCCTAAGCTAGAATAAAGTGAAGTAGGTCTTCTCACCATGTAAAAGCAGCATGGTGACTACTGTACACTTGACAGCTATGAAAACATTCTACTTTGGTGTACCAAAGACATACTGCAGCAATCCTAATAGTCATACTTACTGAGACCAAGATATCAAAGGCCTGATGTATCCAGCCAATTGCACTGAAGTTAGAGAGAAATGTCAGATGCTATGAAAAAACCCCTCTAGGTGTGATAGCACCTAGCCCACACAAGTAGGTTGGATTAACAATATGCATAAATTTAAAACATGAAAGCAGTTTGTCAGACCAAAGCCCTAGCTATAAGCCACAAGCAAAGCTTTCCTCTCCTCAGCAAGGCTTTCTCTTCCCACTGACTTGAAAGCAAACCATTCCAAACACACTATGTACGTGCATCCTGTCTGCACAAAAGCATCTTCAACAGCCAGATAAAGCAACAGCAAATTGATTCATTTGCAATAAAAATGCCACTGAACATTAAGAGCTACAGAACTAAGACTGACAGCTTTTCAGAAATAAACAATTCTTACTCTCTTTAACCACTTAACATTTATCATGAAAGTTACTAAGCATGTGATGTATTTCAAGGCAGAGCAGTAAATCTAAGTAAAGATAAGTTCCTATTTCCTATGTCAGCAAGAGTTGTGGTCACTAGTTTCTAAGAGAAAATACTAGGTGTTGAAGCAGCATCTTTGGCACAGAGATGTAGCAACTTCTCCACAAAAAATCTGAACAGTTGCTATTTATATCTGACATTTTTGATTAAGCACTTTTCTAAGCTACTATAAAAGAGTATTTTTTTTTTTTAGTACGAAGCCATTTGCTTCCATTAGGTGCCTATTTCTTATTCAGTAAGTTAACACACAACACTGATTTCATGTTCTATTTAAAAAGTGAAGCAAAACCAAACAAACAAAAAATCCTACAAATATTTTTTCTATTCATTATGATAGGCCCTCATCAAGAAAAATCTATTTACATGGAAACAATTGTCAGTGTGTCACTTTTTAAGTCACTCCACCAAACCACTTTAAATACATGTTCTTATAATGAAAATTTCAAAATATTGCTGCTATTTTGACAGTAAAAAACCAAGCCAATTTAGTTATGGAATGCCGTGAAAGTTCAGACATGAGGGTGTTTCTAAGGCTGTAAGTAAATATTTAAATATCAAGTGCATGTTTAAGTCATGGAAATTCTTTTTCTTCTAAAACCACCTGATGTCAGAGATTATATTATGAACATCTATCCTAAATAAAATATACACACTGCTACATGGGAAGCCTGGTCTCCTAAATCTCAAGGTTAGTACACTTTTCATAGCAGTTCTAAAAAGCCTTACTTTGTCCTTAAGTCTGCATATTGTCCCTCTTACCTAAAACATTCCTGCAGAAGTGTAGACAAGGCAGGTGTCAAGAACACTTACAAGCACTTAGAATCACTGTCCTTCGCAAACAAATCTATCTCCACCCATACAGAATGATCTTATTCTCTTGGAGCATCAGAGAAGCCATAATAGTCCTGCTAGTCCTGCCTTTCCTCCTGCAACAGGTCAAGAGTAGTTGAGCAGTTGGGACACTCGTTTTCACACCAGTTCAATTCATTAAGGTCTTTGCTGCTATGGAGTCCTCATGTAAGACTGGCCATAACTAGAATACAAGGTAAGATCATGAGAAAAAAATCAAACAAAAAGCAGTACCCCCAGAACACTCCCTAGCTTCTAGTCTCTCATTAGGGCAGTCTCCAGGAAAGTCTTCAGACTTAGCAACACTCAAGTGACTTCCTGGCAGCTTTCCACTCTGCTTGAAATCCATGTAATCTTTCTAGCATAGCCATTCCATGGAATTCCAGAGTTTTCCACTACACACTGCTAAGAAACAGCTCCTGAACCTGCAGGCTTCGATTCCTCCTTGTCAGGCTGACAGAGAAAGTGAACACCTCATTTTTATTCACTCTGTTCACATCTCTCATGGCTTATAGATCTCTGGCGTACCTCCTGTTGCTCCCAGTGCCACTTCTCTCACATTACTGACATGGTTTAGTGGTGGACTTAACACAGCCCTGGGTAAGTTGGACTTGATGATCATAAAGGTCTTTTCCAACCAAGGTGAATCTATGATTCCCCATCATACAATATGATTTCTTTTTGTGTACCAGAAAGTACTCTAAGTGTGTAACACTGACCACTCCCCTCAAAACTTTTTCAGTATGTTGGGTTTCTTCTGGTTTTATGTTGGTTTTCTAACAACAGCCACCCACAGTTCGGATGCTGCTGCTTCCAGCACTAGAGGGCTGGTCCTTCCTCTCCTTTCCATGCACTTCCCTCCCCCCAGATTAAATTCAAGACACACAGAGCCAGATAACATAATCTGCATTAGCTACTTGAAGTAATAAGAAAGAATAGCAAACGTATATATTTATAAACATTAAAAACGCTAAATACTTAACAGCTGTATAAAATGGAAAGACAAGTCACACGAGATCCAAAGACACTAGCACTACATGAACATCTGAAGTGTTTCAGGCATTACGCTTAACGTGAAGGAAAAAGAAACTGCTATACGCTAAATCCTTCAGCAAACCATTATCCTCTTCACAGGTCAGACGCTTGTAATGGCACGACGCAGCCCAAAGCCCCACAGCCTGCGGAGAGGGGCGAGGGCAGGAGCGTTGAGGTGAGCCCGGCTCAGTGCTGCCAGTGCCGCAAGCATGGCCCCCCTCCAGCAGCTGTGCCACCCACCGTCCATGGTCTCCCGCACCGCGTTGAGACTGCCAGCATTGCTCGCCATAGCTACCCGTCTCCTCCCACCCGGAAGCGGAAGGAGCACCCCTCGCGCTTCCCGCCCCGTTTCCCACTCCCTCCCTCCCTGCCATTCACCGACATGGCTCAAACAGCCCCGCCCCACGTGACGTTCCCAAAGGAGCCCGCCCACCTAACAGCAGAAAGTAAAAGGGCGGGTTTTCGAATTTGTGCAACGGCTCCTCTGGCGATTGGTCCGTTCGAGAGCGGGGAAGCCCTGCTATTGGTGAGACAGAGGAGACCGCGCGCGTTGATTGGACAGAGAACAGGGACGGGGTGTGGTTAGTTAAAGAGCCGCCCGACCCGGCGAGGGCGAGTGTAGTGATCTGAGGCAAGTATGAGTGGCCGGGTAACGGTGGCAGGTACCTGCTCTGGGGGTGTCAGGACCGCACTAGCTGCTGGCGTGTGGGAGAGTGGTTTGGGGAGAGGCTCGGTGACACTGTCTTGGGCGGAGGGAGGAGAAGGAGCAGTCCTCGGGGCGGGCTGAGAGGGGGTTCCGGTCCCCTTTGCCACCTCGGGTGAGGGAGCTGTTGGGGCACGGCTTGACGGGAGGGCTTGACGGGGGCAGCAGCAGCAGCAGGCGGCGTAGGCTCTCCCGTCCTTCTTCCTTCGACCGCGGAAGTGAGCGATGGCGCCTCCCGCAGCCCCTAGGGCTGGGGGCTGAGCCGATGTTTTTTAGCTCTGGCTTTAGGCTGTTAGGTTTAGGTCCTGAGGGAGCTATTGCCCCCTCAAGAAAGTTCCGGGATAATCTGCCTGCCTCTAGAAGCTTCAGGGTTTGGCCTGTGTAGACCAACAGGGCGAGTTACTGGCGGGTAGCCGTTGTGGTCTCCGTTCGCTTCTGTGCTGCATGCACAGCTCCTGGGCGACGCGGGATTGGCGCCGAAGGGAGACTGACCCTTGTACTATCCCCGTTCTAGTAATCTTAGAATCACAGAATGGTTTCCGTTGGAAAGAACCTTAAAGATCATCTAGTACCAGTCTCTTTAGGGATACCTTCCACTAGACCAGGTTGCTTGAAGTCCTATCCAACCTACTTTTATTACTGAAGCGCCTGAGTGCCAGGGTTAGGGGTATGTGAGCTGCCCTTGAGGAATGTATTTGGCTTCAGTGCTTGTTTGCTTCTGGTGGTTTTGTTCATTTGATTTTGGGGGGCTTGTTTATTTTTTTTTATTATTTTTTGTGTTTTGGTTTGGTTTTGATTATTTTAATTCTCATTTTCAGTGCCCTTTCTTGTTTCCTTTTCATAGGTTATGCTTATTTTTAGTTGTTTTCCTTATCAGCCTTATTTATTAGCGTAACATGTCAAAGATAGCTTTGCTTTTGTTAGTCTTCTAAATGTTTCTGGCTCTTTACAAACCTTCAGGATGACCCTAAAATGTCAGAATTATAATTGGCTTTTTTTTCCTTTTTCCTTTTCCTTTTTTTCTTTCTTTTCAAGGTATATCTTACTGTTATGGCTGATACAAAAGAAGCTAAAATGCAGATAACGCCAGAAACTCCAGGACGAGTCACCATCCTGAATCCTTTTGAAAGTCCTAGTGATTATTACACTCTTCAGGAACAGACTGTTTCCAGTCCTTCAGTCTTCAAATCAACAAAACCCTCACCTGTAAGATCTAGTTTTTAGTTGTGTAGCTACAGAAGTGCAACGCTAACATTTTGAAATGCATTAAAAGGTGTATTTTGTTTAGTGAATTTTAATGTTTACGCTAAGCCAAAGAATTTTGGTGGCATTTGCTGTTCCTTCTGATTACAGGAGTATGCTGCTTTGAATGCTGACATTGTCAGTCTTCCTCCAATCTGCTAAGTGCTAAAACCAGTTGAAAGCAGATAAAGGACAGTTGTTGGATGCGGTGCTCTTGTCTTACCTGAAGCTGTAAAGTACTCAGTTCCTACTTACAGGCTGAGCAGGCTGGATGCGAGTAAAACATAATTTCACTTCTGTTATGGGATGTTTATATATTCACAGAATTAAGTCGATGATTTTGTGGATATATAACATTTTTTAGTTGCAAATCATATGCTGGTTTGCAGTTGGAATTACTTTTTGATAAGCAGTACAGCTGTGCTAATGAGTGATCTACCAAGACTTGGTAGATATTTTTTCAAACAGATATTTGAGCAGTATTTTGTAATTAAATGTTAAGGGCTGAAACTGGTTTATTTCTGAATTTGATTTTGTTGTGTGCTATGTATGGCATTACAAGGGAGACTTTGCAAGGTGCATATGGGGTTGCAAATCCTAAGTCTTCTTGGGACTGCAAGGTGAAAGGAAGGCTGCTCTATTATTTGGGTTAGATGCAGGCACTGGCTTTTTATGGAACCTCAATTTTGATTGTGGCAATCTAGAAATGACTAAATTTTATCCAAAGTTCTCTATCATTAGTACATCTATATTAAGAAATTGAAAAGAATTTGACACTTCAGTTTGTAAATTCTAGCTATGACCTTCTACTTTATATTATCTTGTAAATCATTGTAATACTACTGCCAGGATAAAGAAGCCTGATTGACTTACTCTTTTAATAAATAATTTAAATGGAAACTCTTTTGATAGTCTCTGACAGAAGCTATATGGAAGTTATGACTGCATTGTTCCATTGAGATTTGTCCTGTGGTTCTATTTTATTTTTTGAGACTAGGAAGCACTAAGATGTTCATGTCTCTTTTTAGACACAAGGAAAATTTAGATGGTCTATTGATCAGCTTGCTGTAATAAATCCTGTGGAAATTGACTTGGAAGATGTTCAACGCCAAGCAATGTATTTGAGTCATGATAGGTAACTTCCAGTCTGTTCTTATGCAGTTACCTTGCTTGAATACTAGAACACTGTTCTTTTGCTTTATTGATATTTCAACACAGCAGTGAAGACTTTTTATTCAAATCTTTTAACATAAACTTTCCTGTGTCCCTAATGTGGATATGATGTTTAGATGAGGCTGCCTCTGTGTCACTCTTTTTAATGTTAAGAATTGCTAATGCACTCTGACTGCAGTTTGGAAGACAGCCACATAAAAGCAGTCAACAGAAGCAAGAAAATGTCTTGCCAGTGGCTGTTACCAAGCTACCTCTTCTGCTCCTTGTCACAACACAGTTTATCTTCTTTGAGTCTTCCATACCAACTTCTGTGAAGTGTAGGCTTCTTTGATCTTCAGGACTCCTGCAGAAGGGTAGAGCTGAGAAAGCTAGGTAGGCAAGCCAGTACCCATGGAAAGGTATAGATTAGACTTAATGTGAGGGTGGTGAGGCAACAGAATAGGTTGCCCAGAAAAACTGTGGCTGCCCCATCCCTTTCAGTTTTAAAGGCCAGGTTGGATGGGCCTTTGAGGTATGGTTTAGTGGAAGGGTCCCCTGCCTGTGGGGGGATGATCTTTAATGTCCCTTCCAACCTAAACCATTCTGTGATTCTGTTATAATTTTGGAAGACCAGTTATTTTTTTTGTCTGTTTTTTGTCCAGATAAAAATACTGATACAAGAAATAAAGAGAATATTTGCAAATATGTACTTAAAAATGTTACAGATCTTTCAGATGAACTGGAGTAACAGATAAATGCATTATATTTCTAGATTCATAGCATGAGATATTGCACGAAGAGGTAAAAAGTAAGATATATTATTTAGTGCAATTTCATTTATAATGTTTCTCGTAAGCATCTGTAACAGTTGACATAGTTGGACTTGACTTTTTTCCAGTTATGTGATGGTTTTAATAATTGAGTTGTTTTTCATTTGTCACTTAGAATTGATAAGGAGACAGAAGACAGAAGGCAAAAAGCCATTGAGGAGGTAATAAAATTTTTATGCTATCAAGTATTTATTTGCTTTAGATACATATTTGCAAAAAAGATCCACATATATTATAGGATTTAAAAAAACCAGATCCCTATTATGTTTTACTGGTCAGTCAGAAAGTAATTTTCTGTCCTCATCCCTTGCAGATGTATTTGGAACCCATGTGATCTTTTTATTCCCATCCTCTTTCACACGCCTGTGAAATCAGCAGATATTGTTTCTTTTGTGTTGCTTGGCTTGTGGGAATGTAGTAGTAAGATAATTCTTAAAAGTAATTAATTTCAGTTTAAAAATGATTGAGTATGTTAGGGTTTACAGTAACTTGTGGTGTTAGATGGCATAATTTCTTTTATTGCATTTTCAAAAATATACCAGAACCTTGATTTTGTTTTTTGTTTTTTTTTTTTTTTTTTTTTTTTAATTCTGTTTTTTTT
>NDXB01001865.1:55455-71410 GCA_002631895.1 Agapornis roseicollis
TTTTGGTGTTTTTTTTTTTTGTTTTTTGTTTTTTTTTTTTTTTTAAATGTGTATGGAACATGTGCATTGGTATTTGTTCTGAAAAAAAGCCAAAGACCCAGCCTTCACACATTTTCCTTTGTATAGTATTGACATTCAGAAATGTGAGGCCACCAGTACAGCAAACTATGTAATGGAAAACAAAATTGGGTGGTAAAAGTGGGGTAAAAACTTGCCTTTACTGTGACAGGTTAAATGTGCTGCTGTGTTTTTGTTTTGGAGGTTTTGTTGGGTTGGTTGTTTTGGGGGATTTTTTATTGCTTGATTATTTTTTTATTTGTTTTTTTTAAGGCAGCCTTGGAGCTGGGAGACAGTGGTCAGTGAAATGCTGTGGGGTTGGCTGTAATGATTCAAAAACCCTAGGGCTTTGAGGATAATGACTTTATCTCCAGCTGGTATCTCACAGCGTAATTTTGTTTTTTACAGACCAAAGAAAATTCACATTTTGTTCTCCAGATATTCCTTCTTCCTCAAATAAAATGACACCCCCAGCTACAAGAAGTCCTTATATAGATGGTTGCTCTCCAATTCAAAAGTCTTCTCCTATGAGACTTGGAGTATGCAGAAGAGCTACCCAGTTTCAGACTTCTGTCATTAGAATACCGATTGCTGTTGAGAACCACAGTGAGAATGAGGAAGACAAGGAGAATGCTTCTCCATCAGAAGCTCGGTTCCCAGAAATGAATAATGGAATAACTTTATGCCAGCCAGATGGGGATACTTTTACACATGGCACGCATCTTGTGGTAGCAACTGTGTCTATTGCACCAGATCACTCAGAAGCTTGTCATCAAAGGCTGTCATCATTTCAGGATATGGAAGGCTCCAAGGAAAATAATACTGTAGATATGGCTGACATTGCTGAAGTGTCAGAGGAAAACATTTGGATAAAAGAAACAATTGGCAATAGCAATGCACCAATGACCAGCTTTATGACAGGGATTACTTTTAGTATTGAAAACTCCCGTGTGTTCATGTCGCCTCTTGCAGAAAGCAGCACAATTCCTTGTGACAACAGTAGTATTCAGGTAAAAATAAAAATCTTTAAAACTGAGCTCAACATAATCACTTATAATATGTACTCTATTCTGGAAGTAATTTTCTATTTTCTCTTAATGGATGCTGCATGCAGGTGTCATTGTGACTTTTCTCCTTCCTCTTCATTCACTTTTTCCTTTTGCAGTGGAGTCAGCATAGCAATTTTTGTGTTACCTTGTACAGTAATACATTTAATCCAAAGTAATTCTGATCTAGTTCAAGATGTCCCTGCTTATTGCAGGGGGTTGGACTAGATGACTTTTGAAGATCCCTTCCAACCCAAACTCTTCTATGATTCTGTAGTTCTGACAGACCTGCTTATGTTTTGCTTTTGTTATTACCTGATGGTAGGTCGTTTGTGGGACTAAGTTTTGTTACCTGATAGGACTTGCATTTGATTAACTGAGGCGTTTATTGGTGTTAAATTGCAGTACATTTTTAAAGCCCTGTTTCTTTATTTCAGGTGGACAGTGGTTACAATACACAGACTTGTGGAAGCAGCATTATGGATACTGCGGGGGCCCAAAACAGTTGCAGAGAAAATGATGTGAACATTAATGTGTTTCAGAATAAATCTCAGCTGCTTATAACAAAGGTAGGAGTTAAATTGTGATATGATACAGAAGTGACAGGCTTCCTGCCTGAAGCACCTGTTCCTTATTTTACTCAGTTTCAGGAAGCCTGAGTGGAGAGACTGTCAGGTGATTACAGAGACTGTGTTAATGTAGCATCATTTCAAGTATTATGCTGAAAACAAGCAGTAAGTGCAGGACAAACCAGCAGTAAAATTCATGTATTCTATGACAAAGGCACAGATAGTTTCAGAGGAAACTGAGGTCTATGCATGAGAGGTAGCTGCGAGGCTGCTTATGGTTTCTGAAGTATCGTAGTCTGTCTCGCTTTGGTTGTGCTTGCTGCTTTTTTATTAGAAAATTTTTAGATGTGTGCCTGTGGAGAAGCACATTTTGGGGAGAAGTTTGTCTGCTACTTGTTTTCATAAAGTAGCCTTGAGTTTCCTGCCCCCTACCTGGCAATGCTGACTTGGTGGGGAATTTCCTGCTTGGATACAGTCTTTTGATTACAAGCCCATTGATGACCTATCTTAAAACTAAATAAATTACAAAAGACAGCAAATACCTAGCAAGGGTCCCAAGCTCTCGTGACTGATGGGAAAGTGTCTCACGTCTATAGAGTGGGAAGTGGCTAGTTTCTTCGAAGGAGAGAGCAAAGATCATCTTGCTTAACAATTGTGGTCTTATAAACTTAAGCTTATGGTCTACTACTTACCATCATTTACAGTCTTTGAAGGAGAGAGTACTGACTAGTAGTCACAGATTATGAAAAGCCTCAAGTAAGCCCATTTAGCCTTGACTTCACTTCTGTGTCTGACGTGCTAATAGACAATAGTCTGATGAGGTAAAGAGCAGATTGATGGTGCCCTGTAGACGATGGACATCAAATGCCCATTAGCCCAGAGAAGCTGTCTCTGCCCCATACCTGGAAGTGTTCATGGCTGCATTGGATGGGGATTTGAGCAGCCTGGTCTAGTGGAAAGTGTCCCTGTCTGTGGCAGGGGTTGGAACTCAATGATCCTTAAGGTCCCTTCCAACCCAAACTATTACATGATTCTATGAAATTTTGAACTCTGCTCATTTAAGATAAGGATAAATGTGCCTTTACAGGAAGAAAAGATATTTTATCTTAAACTTCTAGAAGTACCCATCTACTCTGAGGTCATGTCCCAGTTGCCCTGTGGGACATGGATTATACATGTGAAGCTACTTATGGGTTGCCTAGTCTCAAACCTGTCCTAGAGCCTAACCTATGTTGTGCAGCTGTCTTCTCCCACTGCTAGTCTTTCAGTTGCTAGATCCTGACTAAGCCCAACTTTGCATTTTTGGAATAGGATTTAAGTGCAGTGGCATTCAGTATTTCCTTCAACTCTCATTAGGAGGAACCCACAGAGAATATAAAAAACAAAACTATAAACCAACAAAAACAAAAAAGCATGGGCACTGCTGGCTGAAAGAATCCAGTCTGGCTCATTGAGAGCATGTGTGATCTGAGAGGAGATGGTTCTTGCTGGGAGCAAAGATTTCTGCAAAAGTCTTTCATTTCTTTTTTATTTCAGAAGGGGAGGGGTGGGAAGTTAAGGTATCATAATTAGAAGATTTCCAATAGGAAGTTTGGATCTTGTTTCTTTGGGGGAATTTTTGTGAAAATGGGTTTAAAATTAACTTTTCCTTATTAACCTAGGAGGTTTCTGTTTCAAACCATAAGGACAATCAGTTGCTGAGACCAAAATCTCCAGAGAAGCAATCCTGTTTCCAAAAAGCAAAACCACATTGTACAGTATTTGGTCAAAATGCAACTTGCAACATTTCTGCCTGGAAACATCAAAATGAAAATCAAGTTCAGGGATTTTGCAAAACCAATATGTAGTTCTGTGATGGAGAGGATTAAATTGTGATGTCTAATAAATTTTTATGTATTTGACTTCAGTTACCTGGATTATACATGCTATTTGGGTTTTTAATGAAAGTGTAATAAACTGTCTGGTATATATTAAGGGGGGTTTTTAAATAATGTGGGATTCTTCAGGTTTTATTAACAAATGTACTGGTATTATTAAGCAACCCTTTTGAAAATTAAGGCAGCTAGACTTGATATAAAGAAACCACATGAGGTTTGTTTTCTGGAATTGTGTTCTTTCAGTGATTAGGATATATTCCATGAGGAGCCTTGTTTTGAAAGGTTAGACCTAACTTGAAGAGGAGTACTTCAGATAGGCTGAGCAAACCTGGGGTAACTTGCATAGGAGCCAGTGTAACTCTAAAACCACCTACATTTTAAGACACAACTTAAAAAGGCATGAGGGAAATTTATCTTTGGGGGAGAGAAAAAGGAGTGTTTAGGTTTTATTTGTTTTTCTCTTGATCAGATGTATTGTGTGGCTTCAGGAATGCCAGCAGTGGTGCCAAGAAACAGTTGCTGGATAGGAGTGAACTGCTGGGGGTGTGAGGAGGAGAGCAGGGCTGGGTGCGTGTCTGTGTCAGTCTAAAGGAAAAGTGATGGAACTCAGCTCTGACTTCAGGAGGAACTCATGAGAAGTGGCCCAGAAACAGGTCCCTGGAATACATGTATGTTTTTGTACTAGACTGCAAACTGTTAAAAACAGGGCCTTTAATTTTAATACCAGGCTAGTTCTTAATTGTGAACAGCTGCATGAAAACTCCATTCTAGTCATGGAAGTTACGTACTTTCCACAATTAAAAAAAAACCACAACCAACCCCCAAATCTAATTTTATTAATAATAAAGTTTATGCCCAAAGAGGCCCACTAGTCTTGAAGTGGATCACCTGACTCCACCGTGTCTCCTAAAAGCACTTTGTCCAAACTACAGCTCCAGCACCCTTTTGAGGGAATATAAAAAGGTGCAAGAAGATCAATTGGTCTCAGTAAATTGAGAGTGGTGCAGCCTTCCTATTAGTAAACCATTACACCTCCCTTTTATGTTTAATTCCCAGTACTGCTTACTATACTGTAAGCAACTGTTAGATTGCTTACAGAAATTGCCAAAATATTTAATAGATAGAGATAAAATTAACTTTTGTATGGCACTTACTGCAAAAAATATTAATATAAACAAAGTCTTGATACTGTCAAGAAAACCACTGATGAACAGAACTATTGGAATGAGGAGGGTCTGGAAGCCCGGAACTCCCTTTGCCTAATCAAATCAGATCTGATTAAATTGGATTTGTTTAAAAGAACCTTCTGGAAGTTCTAAATATGAATGTGGAGGCAGGGAAGGGATCAATATGGTAATGTTGTAGCCCTAGTGACTGTGAAGAGGAGATAAGGGAAATTCTGCAGTCTCCAGGCTCTGTGTACAGCTCTGGAGCGAACTTTATTGCATTAATCAAAGACAACAGTCTATGCCAGTAGGTGCTCCCTGGGTGAAGGAGCCTTTGCTCTGTCCATAGCAAGGACACCCAGTCCCAGGGTTCTGGGTGTAAGTTTGGGTTCCTGTTCTGTTCTGCAGGCCACAGAAAAGCTCGTATCAAAGCCCAGGCCAGTTCACAGGTCAGATTCATCCCCTAAATTTGAAGGTGATGGATGATGTTTTCTGAAAATCTCAAAAGGGCAGAACTGGGATAGCATTAAAACCAGATGCCTCAGGCCTGAGACTTGTGCAAGTGGTGTATGGATAGAACAGTTCTTGAAATGGTTTAAGAATTAACCAGGGAAGGCTTTCTGAAAAATACACTGAAAGGAAAACTCCTGTGCCATCAACTTGGGCTTAGTTCTCACATCGCAAAAGTAGTAATGAAGAAAATCACTTTAGGTTCCTAACCAGCAGACATGGACATGCAGTGGGTTTACTTCCATAGCAATTCAGTCGGTATTTCAGTAACGCAGATAGAATTCACAGTAACTGAAGGTAATGTCCTGCAGTGCCTGTTTCACCACCTTGAAGCAGTGCCCTGCTACAAGATGGGAATGCACTGAACTAGTAGCTTTAAGGGGATGAATTTGTTGAAGCAGAGAATGAACTTGGACTTCTGAATTTATTGAATAGGGCCTTCAAAATGTCCTTAGCCTTAGCTTGTAAGGTTGTAGCTCCAAAGCAAGGCACAACTTGTCTGAGGTTTAAAAGTTATGACCTTGCACCTTGTTAACAGTAATCAACTAAAAGGGTGAATTTCAGATCTCCAGACTGTCCAAAGGATTTATTTTTGCAAGTGTGATTACTAAATTTAGGAATAATGCTAATGTAAAGGGGAAGATGAAAAGCAGGGTAGTCCAAATGATGGTCTGTTTCTGAACTGTTCCCCATAACAGCTCTACTTAAGATTAGGTTTTATTTTTTTTAATTAAAATTTTTCATTCTTGATATGTTCAATGATCAGAGGCTTTCAGAGTATTTGCAGATAATAAAAGCAATTGCTGAGCTACTTAACTGCACCCCGCACAAGTGTTTGTAACAGCAGAAATGAGTGAAAGTGAGAAGTAATTAAGGATCCCCCCCAAATACGTTGCCTGTATTTTCTGTCCTGTTCTATAGTCTTCAATTGGATGGGAATTATTTATGAAAGTGTGCATGTGTTTTCATGATGTTTGTGTAATTGCTTTGTATAAGAAACCTGCTGTGCAAATTAGCATGGAAATCCTTTGACCATTCTGTTTCTCTGGCTGTACTTCACATGTTGGTTGGCACGTGTTGCACAAAACGGTCATTGTTTACATTAAATTAAGTACAGTAATTTTAAGGAGAGTCCTTTAACATAAATGTATTAACTATACATTGAATAGCAAAACAGAATAAATACATCTCTTTCACACCTAGCTGGTATTTATTTCTTTGTCACATTTTGCAGCATCTTCCCTTTAATACTGCCGGTAACACCCATGTGTGTGCACTGTTTGGGTGGGGGGTGTTGGGAAGCAGAGATGCGAGGTCAGGGAAGGGGCTCAGTGAACTTCTGCTCTCATACACACAGGTAAAAACTGGTTTCAGTTACTGTAGCACATGGTATCAGTGAGACAGCCTGTGCTCTGCATATCTGTCTTGAAACTGAGTTTTATTTTTGAAGTGTCTGAAGCTTTTTATAGTGGTGACAGGAGGGTAGAGTTAGAGTAGATACTGGGAAGCAGCGCTTTAGTGCTGGGTATGGCAGGACAGTGGAACAGAGTTCTGAATGCACCATTCCTGGCAGTGTTTAAGGTCAGGTTGGATGGGGCTTTGAGCAACCTGGTCCAGTAGAAGATGTCCCTGCCCATGGCAGGGGGGTTGGAACTGGATAAGCTTTACGGTCCCTTCTTCCCAAACTGTACTAGGATTCAAACATCTCACTGAGGGGATAGTGGTGGTTTCTGCTGGAGTCAGTTGTCTCCTTTTGGTGCCTTCTGTAAATATATACTTTATAAACCTGATTCAGCCCTTTACATGACAGCACTTGGGAAGCTGGGTAACTATGGCTAGGTGACAACCACGTATCGATCAACTGTGACCTGATCTTTACCAAGGAAAGTACCAAGTGACTAGCATAGAAGTTTGTGAGCTATAACTCTCCGAAGATGGCTGTGGAACACCTGCAGTATGTGGGACTGCAGGCTCTTGGCTTTGAGAGCTTGGAGCTGGCAGCAGCAGAACCAGGCAAGGAAAACTACTCTTGTCCTAGGTCTACTGGAAAACAGTTTCATTGAAACAAACATGCAGAACTTAGTAGCAACTACCTTGGGGTCCCTGTGGTGGCAGTTCAGCACTGAGCTCAGGAACACACTCACTCACCCTGCATCAGTCCTCACAGCACATAAAACATACCTTATGACTACACAGGCAGGGGATGTGGCTTGCCTACAATCATGCGGTTCCAGCTAATAATTGTAACTTTCCAGTGTGGGGCGATGACCTTTGTCATTCCAGAGTAAGTTCTGTTAGCAGACACGTTTTAACTTTTAAGGCTGTTAAAAAATAAAATACAACTATTCCTTCACTTCGCAGAAGCATTTACTTTCACCCACAAGACAAAACTATAGACACACATGAAAACATAGATGGTTTTAAAACTACTGTTCTGCTGCATACATACATATTAATTTAAAAGTTATTTTTTAAAAAAGCCAGTTTTACAAATTATTAAAATGTGTATTTAAAAGTAAACAGAATCTGCTTCTAGCATTTTGTCCATGGGGAAAAAAATACGTAAATACAAAGAATTCATGTGTGACTTCCTATTAACTTTAGTATCGAGCTATTTCTGTAGTTTCCTTTTCTTCTTCTCTGGTTCATTGTTGCTGCTTGTCCCTGTAGGCAGATTTGCAGGCACATCATTTCCTTGTATCTACAGAAAGAACAGCATTGGAAGTCAGAACACTCAATTTTAACTCATAACTTCATGATGAAACTTGAGTTTACTTACATAGACCTTTTACAAACACTGCATCAACATCAGAAAACTGTTGTTAGTTCCTTAAAGGATGGTGTACCATCATACAACACTTGCAGCAGGAACACTCAGCTGCAGGAAAAGCTGGGAAGAGCTCAGGGAAAGGGCAGCAGCACCACCTCTGCTGCCCAGAGTGGCATGGGGATGAGTAAGAGGTGAGAAGGGACCTTAACCTCACAATTTCCATTTTGCTTTTAGAAGTCACGACCACCGTGTTTCCTGCAGCGCTGTGCTTGTCAGGCTCAGGATGCTGCACTGCAAGAAGGCATTTAGCTTTGGCAGAAATGGTAAAAATTTTGGAAATAAACATGATTATGGATACTCAATTACTGCATCATCTGTTTACCAAGTTAAATGTAGCTTAATGAAAGTATTCAATGGCATGCAAAATACTCAGCAGACCTGAGATGTGAGACCAGGTGAAAACCCATGTCCCAGATGTACTAAGAAGCTAGAATTGGAATGTCTGAAGACCAGAGACACAGTTACTAGGACGCTACAGTTCTTTCTTACCACATTATCAAGGGGGATTTTTTATATAGTGGTAGTTTTAAGAAAGGACTGCCATTTACAGCCAGCAATTATATAGTTTCCTTCTGAGCCACCCATCGCAGTTACAGCATAATTTACTGGAGCAAAGATGATCTGACTGAGTTTTGGCAGGTTTTCAAAAGGGAAATTTGATTACAGAACCATGAAATTCAAAAGCTACTACTTCAGCAGATCATCATCTTTCCTATCAGTGGAAATAACCTTGATGGGCCCAGAAGGGAAATTTAATTTAGAACCCTTTATTCTTTTCAACAGCCAGTGAAAGCAGACCTCTGTCTTCTTGAGAGTGGATGCAAAGCAATTGCAACAATCTGCTGCTAAGTTTTGTTTGGTTGTTTTTTTTTCTCCTGGTTTAAACTTCAATTTTACCACATGCTGATTTCTTAACATTACTGCAGAGTAATATGATTTCTGTGAATCACAAATGTTGAGCCTTACCTTTGGTTCCACCAACACCATCTGAATTTTCTGATGTTGGATGTTGGAAGCATCTAACATAATGTTCACCTGAACTTTATCAAATACACATAATGTTGTGCCTTCCACAGTCAGTGATGGTACCTGAAAGTTCAAATTGTTTATAAATACTCACTGTTTAAAATGGCTTATGTTTTTTTACAGATAAATATTTTTATAGGAAATTATTAAGTGTGAATATAAATTAACATAAATGACTCCTGAACGTTCAAAAGTTTAGATAAGCCTCTTACCCCTCTAAAACCAATTAGATTTTAGTCATTCTGCTCACTTACCAAATAAAAAAATAATGGCACTTAACATACCTCATTGTTGTAATCCAGTCTTGGTGTTGGTTTACCTTTTTCTTCGAAGAAGACTGTTCCTTCTAGCCCATACTTGGGAATCAGAACCACAATTGCATTTTTTCTTACAAATAATATATATGCATCTTCATTCACTACTCCTTTGCTTTTGAAGAACAGCTGTAACAGAAGTAAAATACATGAGTAAGAATAAAAGCACTAGAACATTCTCTTCTGTGTTACACATATACTGGCTTAAAAAAATGAAAACATTCAAGTACAAATCTATACTTAGTGATTATTACACACCACATATTGAAAGCAGAATAAAGAAATCCCATAAACTGTTTATAACAATTACTGTAGTATTAAGCATCCTTCATATTGCTGTAAAACACAAAGTAAAAAGAATCTGCAAGATGCCATTACTCTAAATCTTTCAGAGCCAGCAACACAATGTTGAAGCTTTTCCTCAAAGAGGCAGCTCTTCCTCTTACTTGCTTAGTTTTGCTGTACAAAGCACAACTTAATGTTCCCTCTCTGCCTTTAAAATCAACATAAATAGTCCACCACAGTTAGTCCTCTCATATCAAAACTCCTTACCTGTGTATGGAATGCAACAGATGCTCTTTGTGCGTATTGAGCCATTTTATGTCGGTAATTGAGATTTTTACACATATCTGCTATTTTATGTTTATCTCTAAGTTCTGGGTAAGTATCATCTGCTCCTATGGCCACTGCCAGAAGTCGATGTACTATAATGTCAGCATACCTGCATAGATGAGATTAAATGGTCAAAACTTACTTATATATATGTATCTGAATGTAATTTTGGGTTTGTGACTCTTGTAGGGCAAAATATTTCTGCAGTAACGATGGTGTGCTGATAACTCCCTGTATTAATTCAAGATCAGTCTTTGTTGACCAAAGATACACTCTGTAAAGCCAGCATGAACTGCACTGTTCTCCAACATAAACTCTGCTATATTCTACCAGCAGAGCCTGTACTTTGCTGCTTCTTTGTACTAAAAGCCTGTACTCAACAGTCATGACTTAACCAAATTTAGTATAGAATGGTATTTCAATACCATTGATCTGCAAAGCATAATCACTTCCACATCTTTGTACGTAACTTCTAGAAGACCTTCAATGAGGAACTTTTTAATGCATCTGTAAGCAACTAGAATTTAAGATTCCTAGAAGCTCCATAAATTATCCACACAAATGCACAGGAATTTTAATCCTCCTGTAAGAGAGATTTCACTTGAAATGTTCCTGAGGAGATAAAAATATGACAATTATTTTCCTTGAATACTTCTTGGTAAAAAAGAAGGAAAAAACCTCCGATTTTCCAAGGTGTACGATTTAACTGCAATGCAAGTTTCAAATCAGCAATGCTTTTATATCTAACATACAGTCCCAAAATTTAAACATAGCTTACATCTGAAAAATGACCAAACTCTGCCTCAGTCTCTGCTGACTTACATAATGCTCACTGCTCCCGAAGTTCATTTTTATGCCAGATATGCATTAGGGGTGTATTTCTGTTATGAGTTTTTTAAAGATTTTATTTGATCTTAGGAGTCATAGGCAGTGAACCTGGGAGCATGTATGAAGGCTGATCACCATCTAAAGCCATTGCTGTTTCAACTGAGATTTAAAGCTGAACAGAAACAGTATCTTTTAAATGCACAGCACCACAATTTAAAATAGAATTTATTCACAAATGAATCACTTATTTTTGTTCTCTGAAAGGTTCCCAAATTAAAAATACCTTCTAATAGGTGAGGTAAAGTGGGTATAAATAGGTGAGGCTAAACCATAGTGATGAAAATCATTATCCATTCCAGAGCAGAAATAAACAGCTTGCATCATGCAGCGAGTGGTCAAAATTCGCAGCAGTGTATTTAGATATGGGAATGTAGGAGATTCAGCTTTGTCCAATGATTCAGCTAAAGCCTTTGCTGAATCTGTCTTAATTTCCAAGTTCTGGAGGGAGGGAATCCAAAAACAAAAAAAGTCAGGTATTATTAGCAAATATTAGCAGAGTATAAGCGGAAACGTACAGCCACATCCATGCTAATCTTAGCAGCTGGCACAGCTGTAACACCAAATAACCCTATTGAATGCCATTATTGCCAATAAATAAATATACATAAATCCACACACGCACAAGTCCCTCCCTCATTATTACTAGTACTCTATGAAAAATATGAAAAGTCAGTAGCCTAGCAATTCAGAGAATAAATCCATCCAGAGCTAAGAAATGCTTTGTTACTATAACAAGTTATTTCCTTTGATTTTTCCATCCCTTTATTGACTAAGATTAAGCAGTAATCAACCTCGTTGTACTTATTCCACAGTTATTAAAATTTGTACTTGGGAAAGTAATTTGTAAAATCAACTATATGACATTTTGTTCCTTGTTTGCCAGTGTTCACTGATAAAAATTCAGGTAAGTAGAAGAAAATAGAAAATACATTTTATTTCCCGTCACACATCATAAGATCAGTTCAATGTTCTTTCCTTTATGTAAACCAATGAACACAAAGCATGAGCTAGAGACCAAATTATGGTAAAATAATTAGACATTTATTTTTAAAAGTATGACAAAACTATAGCATATTAATATGCCAATCATGATGGTTGTGTCATAGTGAAAAGCCACTTTGGTTTACTAGAAGAACATTTGTCTATGCATAGGAATTTAGCTTTCCAAATAAAACAGTAGTTTAATAATAAGCTTCAGAGTACAAATGAAATTATTATGATTATTCCAGTTTTACAGAAGCAGAAAATGAAACGGGCTGGGTTTTGGCTCATCTATTGATCTTGCACTGACAGAATAAGGGAGTTTCTCTCTAGCCTCTAAAAATACACAGGGGTGTGCATGTGTGTGAACAGCTGAGGGGAAAGGAAATATGATTGCACATCACAATGTCTAGAAAGTTAAAACGATCAGGTCAAATAAAAGACCCCTGAAACTGGAAAAGTAATTTTTCAATTTAGATGTGTTTACTAAATCAGACTTGTTTCAGGCTAAATTAACCTCTAGCTGACCTGCTGAGAGGATGGAAACTGTAAACACATATGGACATATTTTCTTATTTCCTGACTCTTTAAGAGAGATACGTTATTTGATATGATTGTTATGTTTGATATGATTGTTATTTGATATGATTGATAATTTATAAGTACATCAATAATGTATGTGATCCAAAGCCAAAAACTGGTTAAAAACCCCATGTGGCTTGGAGAGGAGAAATACTCACAAGAGTTACAACAGGAAAGACTTTCAGAATGATTTGCTTTCTTTACTGAAGGAAGGGTTTTAAAAGCACAAAATACTTCCCTTCATCTAGAAGTATACTTATCTTGTTACAAGTACGAACAATTTCAAAGTGCAGCTGATACACTTTCAAAACACCATTTTTGAACCCTTATTCTTGGGTAAGTGGCCAGAGAAAAACCTCACAGCTTCTTTTAATTAAGTCACTTGCCTTGGACTTTGCAGCCTTCACAAGGATGTCATAATTTGATGGGGGAGGAGCGGGATGTTTCCGGAGCAAGGCAAACTCTGGGAATTCACTGTGAATTTTTTGTGCAACAGAAATATTGGCAAGCAACATGAACTCTTCGACCATGGAGTTTGTTTCTCTATCAAGATGAAATATTTTATATTGTTAAAAAAGGATCAAACTATGTATTTGAGTGCCTAATTAAGAGATATTCTACCATCCTGAAAAGTATTATACAATATTCACCAGGTTTTTTAAATCATTTATACAAGTAGACAAACATTTTTAAGACTAAAAACATTAACATTTATTAAGTTTGGATACTGAGTAAGAAGAAAACACCCATTCTAAAATTACAAACTATGTTCGAGAAAAACTCTCTTTAAAATTGGCTCAAAATGTCAACAGATAAGTTTTTGATTTCTTCCTAAGAGTACTGTTCTAATATTGTACATGTAAGTTTGAAAACACCATGTTGCACACCACAGGTGTGACAGTTTACATAATGAAGTGTAGATTTTAGCACAGACACTAAGCTGTAGTATGAGACTAAGTGACAATCTTCAGAAATTGAATTAGTAGCTCCATTTCTACAACTCCTCAGTAAGATTGTATCACTCTACAATAATGTGCAATAACTGCTCTGTTTTTCTTAAGGTTTCAGTAACCCATAACTCCAAGTTCTACTTTCCTTTGTTAATACCACTAGAAGAGCATCACAGAGAAGCCAGTGTGGTGTAAAGTTTGGACCTTAGTGCTCCATTAAATCAGTAGACCTATGTATGGACTGAGGTTCATATGTGAAGCATACAGCTCAAAACTTGCTTCATAAATAGCACAGTAAAATACAAAGGAATTCTTGAATTGTAGGGTCAGCTTCCCCAAGAAGGCCAGGCTGGATGAGACTTTGAGCAACCTGACCTAGTGAAGTGTCCCTGCCCACGGCAGGAGGCTTTGGACTAGATGATCTTTAAAAGTCCTTCCCAACCCAAGTAATTTTATAATTCTATGACTATTATGCACTATTATATGAACTCTGTACGCTATTAATGTTATTACTTAAACATCTCTTTAGTTCCATCCCTGCCCTGAATTAACTAACTGAGGAAAATAAAACACATACTTTAGCTCCTTAGTCTGCAGATCAATAGGATCATGAGTTTCACTGTCCATGTGGAAACGAACTTCTGGTGAGGAAAGTGTCAAGGCTCTGGAAGACAGGAAGAGCTATTAGCAATTTGCAGTAAAGCAGACAACAGCTCAATTGCAAGCTGTATGCAATATCTGGGTTTACCAAGAACACATAATTTAAAAATCAGAAATAAAATAAAAAAAAAAAAACAACCAAAAAACCCAACCAAGAAAAAATAAAAAAAAAAAAAAAAAAAAAAAAACAACCAAAAAACCCAACCAAGAAAAAATAAAAAAAAAAAAAAAAAAAAAAAAACAACCAAAAAACCCAACCAAGAAAAAATAAAAAAAAAAAAAAAAAAAAAAAAACAACCAAAAAACCAAACCAAAAAAAAATAAAAAAAAAAAAAATACAGCAAGAATTAAAAATGAAATTGGAAAATTAATGTTCAAATTAGCCAAAATTGTAATGCTGGCTCAAATCAGCAGTAGCTCCTAAAATTTCAAATGTTGCTCCCTCGGTTGTCTTTTTATAATGATTTTAAGAGATTCACATTGACTGATCTTGTAAGCACCCCAAGTTAACTATTTTTTGGGAAATGAAGACAGGCAATTTTATGCAAACTGAAAAGGCAAAGTACTGCTCTTTTAAAAAATCTTCATTGGAGAAATGGACACACAAGACCATTATACAGTTTGACAGCAAAAAACAGCCAACAGAAAACTAAACCAACCAAAGAAACCAGGGGAAAAGGGAACAGCAACACTGCACGGCTTACCCATTATCAATTCTTCTCTTCTTCATAATTTTTGCTAATTTGTTTAGTTTACGTAGGCTGGTAGTAATATCATCGTTCATAGTTGCTGAATCAATTCTCATCTGTGCCTCCGCATATGTAAGAGAAGCCTTGAAGAGGTTAAAAGAAAGAGAGATATGGTACATAATAATGAAAAGAAAAACATAGCTGTCTTGCCAGAAACTGCAGTTTGCTGTCAAAGGTGAGTCACACAAATACAAAGCTTGCCATTCATTTAGGTGCTAAATTATAATTCTCAAATAATAATGGTGAAAACAGGACAGAGCTATGCCAGACATCAAGAAATACTAGGCATTTACAGTGGGTTTTTGATCACAGATGTATTTGATATGGATGTATTTTACACAGATGTATTTTATACATCTGAGGTCTAATTTTCAGAAATGTATTTAACACCTACAAAATCCACTGAATTTAACTGAAAATTATTAGTAGCTGGTTTATACCATGTCATACATACCTCTTTATCTCTATAGGTATCTCAATACATTTATACTTTTTAAATGAAATACCATAACAAAGTAACTGCACAAAACCAAGTGTAGGCAGAGAAGTTTGAAAGAAGGGGGCAGAATCAAAGACTTTGTCTTTCTAGGGTTTAAGTATCATTTCCTCACTCTAAGAAAATCATAGATTACCAGGTTGGAAGGGACCTCAAGGATCATCAGAAAAATACAAAAATCAATAAACAGCAAGAAGAAAACTTTAGTCTGTTGATCATATTTTAGTAGAAAGGCCTCAAGCTTCTTTTCTTGAAATACAATAATATTTGTGACTAACCTTGGATTTGATAACACTTTTTGTAAATCTGGTTTTTAGAATTTCAGCCTTATGGTTCATCTCCCATATACATGAAAATGCAAGCCTATGAGAGGGAAAAGGGAGAAGAATCTGTTAAAATCCACATTCAAATATCTGGAGTTTCTCATCAAGATCAAGGTATGGATCATATGTATGTACCTGTCCACATCAGATCTCAGGGAGCATAAATTGGAACTAAGTAACTCTGGAACCATATCAATCCTCTGCAAAATAAAGAATAAAAATCATGACTCAGTACAAATATGTATTTTAATTTCCCAATTTTTATTGTACCAAATGCTTGGAAATACTAACTTTTTTTTTTTTTTTTTTTTAATAAAGC
>NDXB01001865.1:77300-94384 GCA_002631895.1 Agapornis roseicollis
AAAAAAAAAAAAGAAAATGTGAATATTCACAATGACAGCAACAGAAGACCCATATCAAAGCAATATATCAGAAGCGTATACATGTGTGACAGGCTCTGCACTCTAAAGAACATTTTAAGGTATGTTTGTGCTGCATTTTTTTCCTCTGCCTTGATTTCTTTCAGTACTTATGATATTATTTCAGGATTCCAATTGCCTCCACAAAAATAACATGCTTTCTATAGTGTTTTGTCTATATATTATATAATATACATATTATAATATGTATATTATATAATATAATATATAATGTATACATATAATATATATAATGTATGTATATAATATATGTATATAATATAATATACATATAATCATATAATCCTTCTACCTTTGCAGGCTAGGAAACTCCATATACTACTGGAAAACAGGAATAAAAGAAATGGGGAGCCAGGGAAGCATCTCCAGCTGCCACCACAAATAGGGACAGAGGAAATAAGAGCAGCTGCTTGAAATAGGACAACTGTACCAACGGTAGGTAGGACAGGTGGCTTAACTGCCTGGAGGGAAAGAATCCATCTACTCATCATCAGGCATGAAAATATTACGGGAAATAAAGCAGGAGAGCCTCACAAGGGCTCATCACAGTTTCTCTGAAAATCTTCCTACAAACTTATGTCTCTTTTATCATGTATTTCAATCTAATAAAAAAAAGTCATTAGTCAACTGAAAAAGTATTAACAGCACAGTCAGCATTTCAGTAGCCTGTATCCATACAAAGCAAAACATCAGAAAAAAAGTCAGAAAAAAATCAGAAAATGAAAAATTGCTATAATGGTCACTTTAATATTTGTCACTATGAAAGAACTGCATCTTAAGTCATTACTGAGGCTAGTTTAAAGTTCACAGCATGAAGGTAATATAAAAACTTACCTCTTTTTCTTCAGCATCTCCATGAACCCAAACAGTAGCTTCAAGATAATTATCTCTGCTTGCCCTGTAAGTTCCTTGGAGGTAGTTACCAGATTTTATCCCTTGCTGCAATTTGCTAAGAGGAATATGTTCTGGGAAAATTATTTTTCCACTTTCTATTTCTTTCTTAAAAAAAGCAAAATAAAACAAACAAAACAAAATGAAACAAACAAAATAAAAAGTAGCAACAAAAAACAACAAGAAGAGATTTTCAGTCTTTTGTACTCATGATTATTCCTAAACCAACTCAGGAATGTGACACTCAAGCTAACAAACTCTAAAATCATTACTATGTTAGATATGAATATACACAGCAATAAAAACCAACTATTAAGCAGTAATTTTTCTAGTTAAGCATAAAAGGCATAAAGAACACAGAAACATGGCAATTACAGGCATGCCTCCTTTTCTTCTCCTGTTTGCCTGCAGTTACTTAAAAAGATACTGCCCAAGTGACACACACTTTCATGCTGACTTGTGTATACTAGCATTACTTGGTAAAGAGTATGGCACACAGTGCAAGCATATAATATAAACTATATAAAACATTATGAAAATATATTACTATGACTAAAACTTTGGAGGTGTCAGACAATGAACTGTTGAGCATATCAACTGAGCCCTCCACTTTCTTCCCATTCTTGCCTGTCCCACCTTTCCTGACAGGACTACCTCTGACAGAATTAACCTTCCCATTTTTTGGTGTTAGTTTTTAGTTATATCAGTCTCATGTTGAAAATACAAGTCTTGATTCTGACAAGCACAAAGCACAAGGAAATAAAAGAGGATGTAGTTCATGTCTGAGCTGCAGCCTACACTTACGACAACTTACATGACCACGAAAATCAGAAATTTTGGTAGAAATTTATCAGTAAGTTAACATAAACTTTCAAATAATAGATACAAAGCAGAGGTTGAAATTGTTTGCAATACCCGCTTTTTCATTTTTTCCATTATTTTTAATATTTATACACTTTCTTTAACTGTTTATAACAGTTACCTAAAGCAAGTAGCCTTTTACAAGTAACTAGAGAATTACTAATAGGCACATAAGCAACAGTAGAAACTACTACAATGCATCTCCCTTTCTTTTCAGTTGCCAAAAAGTTGTATTGCCAAATTGGTGCTACATTCAGAGTCCTCATATTCTAAACTGATGCCAGTAGCCTGACACAGAGTGTTCAATAACGTACTGCAAACCATTTGTGATTAATTTATTTTATAAAAAGAAAATAAAAACATACCCCTTCATCAGATACACAAGCAAGACGATCTACAAGCTCAGGGTTAGCTACCAAGCTTTTTATATATTCCTCACCTACAAAAGCACACATATAAAATTTATGCAAGAGATGCACCATATTTAGGTATGAAGAGACTGCTGAGATTGTTTATCTGAGCAATAAATTAAACATACATATCACTTTACTTACATGTATAAGCAGTTATCCCTTCCTCTAGAGCTTTCTCTTTATTAATTCTGTCATTAGTTAAAAAGATAACCTGAATCTTCTCCTCATCCTCTATTTTCTTCAAGTGCTCACTGTACCATTTTACTGCAACCCGAATGGCTCTGTCATTGCGGTCATTAGAAGTTTCTCCTTTCTTCTGCTCTATGTATGTTTCTCTAAATATATGAAGACATACACATAAATAAATACATAAATGAAACAAAATAAATCTTAACATCGATTCATACTTACAAAATTTTTTCAGACAAGCAAGACTGTAAGGCCAAAAGAATCACTGCTGTACTGGTTTTTGTACGTGTAATACTCTATAGGCCACTGAAGGTCAGGAGACACAAAGGTAAAGAAAAATAGAAAGGCAGAGCTAATTTCTAACACAACCTTTGCAACTGACAATTGAAGAGAACTGCATTCAAGATGCTACAACTATGGATTCAAGATTCCTAAAACTACAATACTGCATATTGGAAACTCATTGTGAGGGCAAAAAAAGGCAAATTAATTGCATGTTTATTTCTTACAGCTTTCCATTGCTAACTAACCATTTTTTTTTTTTTTTTTAATTCTGCTACAGACTGAGCTGGCAATAGTAAAAAAAAAATTGGAATGTTTAAAAGGGACACTAAAATGGAAAATCTGTATTCTACATCTCAGGGCAAGTTTTGTCTGTAAATCTCACTCATTATTATAAACACCTTTTCAATATGTATAAGCTTATACTAATTCCATGTTCCTGGAACACATAACTATTTCACAATAGGATTCCTTACAAGTATACAGTTCTATGCACCCCACTCTAATTTTTTTACCTAGTTCAAATGTTGCAGTTCTGTTTCCCAGTTTCTTTTGCTGGCTAGCAGCACAATTGTTACGTCCTATTCCACACCTTACCTATGATGTTCATTGGTGAATGAATAGAAATGTTTCTCAGGGGTTTGAATCACGTCCCTAATTCGCTTGTATACTGGTATACTCCGATTCCTGACTTCTTGTAAGACTGTCTGTAGCACAATGACATTCTTAATAACAGGATCTTCAAGTATATCAATCTGAGGAACAAAATGGAAATGAATAAAAATTGTTGTTTAATTCTACCCAATAACAGGACTTAAACAGTTCAAATAGGATTTTCCAGCCTCTTCATAACCTGAATTTTGCTGGAGTGAAGAGGATGACTTATTCTGATTTCACCAAATTCAGCCTCAACATGTGCTGTACTCCATTCAAATCTAAGGCCTCATGTACACTAGAAATTTGGTTTACATAGGATGGGTTCTTGTATTTGGTTTACAAAAGTAATAATTTACAACTATACACAATCTGCTGGTAATCCAACATAGTTTAAAGGGTTTTTGGCATATGTCTTTGTGAACAATGCAAACCATAAAATAGTACCTGACCACTGTCACACAGCTAACACCGATATGCCTGTGGCATGTGTAGGTTTACGTTCTCCAAAACCAATCCCCCTGTTGCCTTCCAGTTTTCATTTCTCCAGATTCAACTCACCAGGAATTCTGTCAGCTGCTCTTCCCCTTTTCAAAGACCTATTTTTTGTTTTGAGGAAATGTGTTTAAAAATTTTCAGCACTTTTCTCTGCCAACTCCTGACAACCATGACATGCAACAGAGAGAAGTCTACACCAAGCATCCATGCAGCCTGTCAGAAGAAAAAGATGTAAGCTTCATTTCCTAAGCCTGTGGCAAGGAGCTGTACAAACCCATCTCCAAAATGAGACAGAATCATAGAATCACAGAATCGTAAGGGTTGGAAGGGAACTCTGGAGATCACCTATCCTACACCCTCTGCCAAGGCACGAGACAGCACTAAGGCTCTAGAGGTCATGGCTAAAAGAATTGAAATCCATGCCAAACCAAGCTCCTCTTCATCTGATGTTTGAATGACCTAACAGATTAAGAGCCATGTTCCTAGGGCAAGTTAACAAGTATTATTCTATGCACAAGATCAATTACCAGGCCAAGTCTTACTGTTGCAATCATCTCCCAGTTGCTGGGTAAAATCTTTTCCTGCTGTTACCAAGCCTTTCTAATCCTGCTGCTCCAGTTCATGGCAGCGTTCCCTGGCACATTCTTAAGAGTGTTCTACATTATGTATATCCAAACTAACAAGCTGAAAGCATCCCTCGATTTGCTGTTTTGGGAAAAAATTTCTTACAACTTTCAGGATGAGCAACAGTTGAAGTGTGTGAGTGTTGTGGCCCCCTCCAGAGTTAGGATTAATGAATTAATTCCAGTCTCCAATGTTGGCACAGGGCTATCCTACTTTCCATGCATTCCAAAGCAATCAAGAAAAATCAAAACAAAAAATCACCAAACAATGAAAACCATCAAGATCGGGAACTCTCCCAGTCTGGAATTTTACTGTCTGCACTGCCCAGGCTCAAGCCTTTGCACAATTAGTAAACGGCTGCAGAATAAAGTTCATCCCATGCTTCCAGGGCTGCACATGGGATGATTTTGCAGCCTTTATTCATTACCTGGAATCAGCATCACAGTATGAAAAACCGAAGCCTAAAATAGGTTTTAAAAATAGGATAGGTATTCAGGAAAATGCAGTAACCACCTCAGGATCCTGATGCTGCTTCAGTCTATACACCATTCTAGCCTGACTTTCCATACCTGTATCAGACTACAAACAACAAATAAATAAATACTGTTCAGTATTTAAAGAGTGGCTACAACGAAGACAGAGACTGCCTTTTAAGCGGGAGTAAAATGGAATAGGGTAATGGATCTAAATTACTTCTGACAAGATTCTGGTTGGACACATCAGAAAATTTTTCACGATGAGAACAATCAGCCACTGGAATAATCTCCCCAGGAAAGTGGTGGATTCCCCATAGTTGGAAACTTTCAAGATCTGACTGGACAGAATGCTGTGACATGCCATCTATCTAGGTCATGCATTGCCAAGAGAGGCTGGACCAGACAATCCCTGAGGTTACTTGCAACCAGAGTTCTATGATCCTATGTAACAAGTTCTTTATTCCCACTAGTGAGGCAGCAAAACCGGAATACAGTCTACGACCAGGCCAGATTCGGCGATGCTGAAGGCCTCCTCAGTATCACGCAGGCACAGAAAAGCCAACCCGTTCCGGACAGCACTAACAACAGGAAGGCCCGAGCCCGGCGGCATACTCATTGCTGACGCTATCCACGCCTCTCCAGGAACGATGGCCGGGCCCAACACCTGAGGGGACCCCTCGCACCCACACGATTTAACCGAGGCTGAAGCACAGCGAAACATGACCAGGCCCAGGGCGGTGCCGGGGCCCGAGGAGACACCCGCGGCTTACCTGGTGAAGGAGGACGTTGGTGTCGAGCAGGAGATAGTGCGGGCCGGGACAGAGGCTGCTGGCGGCACCGCCGGGCTGCGCCTCGAGGCTGGGCGCGGGCGCGTCGGTCCGGAGCGGGCAGAGGCGGCAGGCGGCGGCACCGCACGGGATGTCGTCACGCAGGTAGTGCTCGCGCACCACCTTCACGACGGCACCCGCCCGCGTACGCTTCACGAACGCCCGCGAGGTCTGCATGGCGCGCGCTGCGGGCAGGAACACCACCCGCTGCCGCCGCCGCCACTTCCTCCCGGCACGCACCGCGGCAGAGAGCGCGGGAAGCGGCGCGCGCCGGCGCGCTCCGGTCGCCGTGGTGATGGCGTCGCGCAGCCCCGCCTCGGGCGCCCTGAGGGTAAGACGGAAGGGCGCGTCGTCGCCGTCTGAGGTGAGTGAGCGTTTGGCGCGGCGTTGGGGCTGTGGCTGCCGAACGCAACCCTCCTCCCCCAGCGGGTTATTTTCTCGCTCTTATACACCCTTCTGGCCGTTGTCTTCCGCTGATTTGGGCATCCGGCGTATCCTTCATTGAGCTGCCCCTGCCGTGTGGAAGAAGCAGTGGCCTGGGAGAGCTTGTTCTGCTCCCCTCGCGTTAGTGCAGCCCTGCCTTTCTGTGCAGGGCTTTGAGTAGCTGTAGTCTGTGCACCTCTTCAGTAAAAGCTGTGGTCTGTACCGAGCGGTTGTAAACTACGTGTGGTGTTGAGTAAGCTAGCCTGGTAAGCGTACCAGAGCTGCTACTTTAGAGAAGACATCACTCTATTCCTGCATTGTTTTCTGTAGCAAGCGTTGTTAATGTTCGTTATTGGATATTCTCTGATGCTGTATGTATGGTTCATGGATCTTGTGTTGGTGTATGTTCTTCTGAACGCGTGAAAGGCAGGTGTACATCCTGATTTACCTATAGCATCTTACCAGTGAGCTTGATTCACACCGGTATTTAGCTTACTACAGTCAAACCCCGTGTTAACAATTACTTAAGCGACAGAGGCCTTGGGCAACTTCTTGAGCTTTTTAAAATGTTTTTATTGTGTAAATAAATACATTCATGTGGTGCTGGGCAGTATTGCTTAGTGGTCTTGTTTAACTTTTTAATTTTCTATAATGCCTTTCACTTAATTGGTTTGATTCTTACAGTTAATTCTTCAGGAGCTCATCTGAAAGTGCAACATAAAAAAGCTTTGCAAACAGCAGAAGAAAATGTCACTCAAAAGCTCTAAGGAAATGAGGAAAGTAAACATTTCTAGCTCTTTCGAGTCTGAAGATATTAGCTTAGAAACCACAGTACCAACTGATGATATTTCTTCCTCTGAAGAGAGAGAAGGTACTGTTAAAATAACTAAGCAGCTGATTGAACGGAAGGAGTTGCTCCATAATCTTCAGCTGCTTAAAATAGAACTATCTCAGAAAAATTTGATGATTGACAACTTGAAAGTAGAATATCTGACCAAGGTAAGAAATGTTATTCCTTTTATTGTATAATCTTTTCTTGTTTGTGCTCTTGGAGTATAATAGAAACTTATGTTCTACCAAAAATTTCTGTGAATTGCATGCTGAAAGCCTTCTAAGTTGTTTTGGGAAGGGTTTTTTGATGTTTTTTCTTTGTTGGGTTGTTTTTTTGAGGAAAGAAATTAACAAAGATATGGAAAATTTAGCTGGCTTGAACAAGTTCATTCAACATTTCAAATTAATGAGGTGGAATTGAATTAGGTTTTTCTTTTCTAAAAACAGAAGAAAAAGACCTGTTTTCTTTCAGAAATGAAGGATAATTTTGTCACTGATAAAAGGAGCTTCATAGGGCTTTTCTACTTTGGAAAGTAGGAAAAGGAATCTGAATACTGTTCAACGATCTATTAATCAGAATGTGGCTAGAATATGGCAACATGCTCATAGGAAGGGATTTTATTGTGTACAGTTGCCACTGAGATGCATGAAACTAAGCGAGTTTGTTAAAGCTTTGCCACGCTTGTGTATAGTCCACATTTACGGCCTACTATATACTAATTGTGCCTTTCCCAAGCTTGCTGCTTTGTATTTAAGCCTGGTTTGAAATTGGTTGAACAAGTAGCTGTTTGGCTGAAAACAATAAGGTTTAGAGCTAAATCTGTTCTACTTTTAGTTCATTAGGGCAAAATCTGGATCGTATTTATGAAACTTATTATTTGGCATATTTGAAGGTCTTGTTAGACAGTCATTGCATTTTCTACGACATTGGCTCTCCCCCTTTTTGTACAGTTGTTGTTTTTTTTTAGTTACAGAAGTAAGCTCCAGTCTTTGTTTTATACTTACATTCTTTCTATTTAGATTGAAGAGCTAGAAGAAAAACTTAATGATGCAGTCCATCAAAAGAAGCTATTGTCTTTACGACTGGATAGTCAGCTGGCATTACAGCAAGAAGATGCCAGGTACAATGAGAATAAAACTAAGAACTTCATCTTTAATAATTTATTAATATGAATTTTAATTAATTCATAGACAGTTAATGGAAATTAATGATTATGAATTGCAGGAGTAGGATTTATTTTGCATTGTAAAAATGGAATTTGTGTGTTTCATTTACATATACATGTGAATTCGGTTTTCCCTTGCTGAAGTTACATTGTTACCTGGATTCAAAACTGAATAGGGACTGTAGTAAGAACATTCTTAAAACTATTAAAGAGTAAAAGGAGTAGGTAGAGGTGGCAGATTTTGCATCAAATTAAACAGAATTTTGAATAACTCTGCAGCCTTGATGACTTGGGAAAGGTAAGGGGATAACGTTTAGCACTCCAAGTTAGGATTGCGTATCAGTCAGAAATGTTTTCAGTTGATCATGCAGAAATTTTTCATCTTGCTTTTCTGAAACATTTTGAGTTAACCTACACCTGAAAATAGACTGGCAAGCAGGCTTCTCCAAATTACTTTTTCAGTTAAATGTTCTAACACCTGTGAAGGAAGAGCATTACTTATAAGTCTCATGTTACAGCTTACAGGATGTAACTAATTCAAAGTCATATTCTGTAGTAAGCTTAGAACAGATTTAGGGATATGAAGCCAGACTTGAGATTAGTTACAACAAAGTCTTTTAACTTAGAGCCTCCGACTGTCATAAAAATGCCTGTCATTCTGAATGCTGTTTTGCACCAAAGTGGAATATTTATGTTGACCATATCAGAGTTATTTGAGAAGTGTTAAGTAAAACAAGTACTTTGGTGCAAACTGCTATTAATAGGCATAAAAAGATTAACTACTTTAGTTTTCCCAGTCTTTTCATTAGTTTTCCTGTCTTTTACATCACCTTCCACCTCTGTTTAAGAGTATTGCATACTATGTGTGGAGTGTGTCCTTGTGTGGCTACATTCATGACCTGGGGCTTTCTCTTGTCTTTTTGAAACCAGTGGGGCAGACATTGCCTTGTAGTACTAGCTAGTATTTCTAATACTACTTTTTTTAAATAATGTAGGAATTGGTGCATTTTGAAGAATGATTTAATTTGAATTGATTTTCAAGAGTCATGGCTAAAACTTCTGAAAAAGTAGGTCAATTACATTTGATTTAAATAAATGAGCACTTGGAAACATCTTGAAGCGATGCACAGTTTTTCTTGTTGTGTAATGCCGTATCCCTGGTCATAATAGTAATGGTAGCATTTTAAGGCTGGCAGTAGGGCTGCTTGTTTAAGCATAGTGGTCTTTGTGGTGTGTGGTTTATGTTTTTGGGTTTTTTTTAAATGGATCCCAATTTTGTGTATTACACTGGGCAGAAAATGAAGGGTTTTGTGTGGAATAGGCCTTAAGCATGTATGTTCTGAAACTTGGTAAGACACTAACTTACTATTGCTTTGGTGATTTACTAGTTCCTTGGGGTTTGTATGGAAATATAGTCAGCTTTTTCATGCTTTTAATGTTTTGAATTTATAAGTTAGTCTTAATTTACCAATTAAAGTCAGAACATGTGGAGAGTGACACTTCTCAGATTCAGCCTTGTATTGTCAATGTCTGTAAAGTTTCTGGATCTTTATATAGGATATGATTGTGTAATCATGGTGGTATACACTTTTGTACTAATTACCTAATCTCTGTAAATTTTCCCCACTAAAATGAGCATGGCTCACTGCCTTGACAGGGTATTATGAAGATTTGTCACTTGTGTTACTTGCTACTTAATGTCTTTTGTTTTCATATCAATCTTAAAGAAAACATCAGGCTCTAATGAAACAAGAAATGGAAACTATTTTATTGAGACAGAAGCAACTGGAGGAAACAAATCGTCAGTTAAGGGAGAGGGCTGGAGATATCCGTCGTAGCTTGCGAGACTTGGAGTTGACAGATGATTGCTATAAGCAGCTAAAGTTACTTCCTGAAGACCAGCTTTCTATCCCTGAATATGTTTCTGTGAGTATTGAGTTTTGTATTGGTTTAAAATACAGCAGTATCCTGGATTTGCCTGGGATGGAGTTAACTTCATAGCAGCCTGAATCTTCTTGTGCTTTGCTTGTGCTTGGCTAAAACAGCATTGGCAGCTCACCAGTGTTACAGCTATTGCTGGATAGTGCTTGCGCAGCATCAAGGCTTACTCTTCTTCCCCTGTCCCCAGCAAGCAAGGGGTATTCATGAGATTGAGAGGGGACACAGCTGAACAGCTGGCCTGAATCAGCGAAGGAATATTTCATGCCATCTAATATCATGCTCAGCAATGTAAACTGGAAATAGAGGAAGAAAGATGAGGTTGGGGGGGTAGCTTTCAGCGCCTCCTGCTCAGACAGTGGTTGGTCATCGGTTTACTTGCAAGAGGTGGTGAGTGATTGTATTTGCATGGCCATTGGAATAATCTCCCCAGGGAAGCGGAGGAACCCCCGTTGTTGGATACTTGTAATTCAGCTGGACAGGGTGCTCTGACATCTAGTCTAGGTTATGCTTTGCCAAGAAAGTTTGGACCAGATGATGAGGTCCTTTTCAACCAGTATTCTATGATTCTCTCTCTTTCCTTCACTAATTAAACTGTTGAGAAAACTCACCACCTGAGTTTCCTTGCTTTTGTTCTTCACACTCCTCTGTCCTGCTCCCACTGGAGGCAGCCAGTGAGCAGCCAATATGGGTGCTTGGCTGCTGCTCAGGGTCCACCTATCACAAGCTGTAAATTGCTTTTGTTTAGAATTAAAGGTATTTGTGTACAGTAGAAGCCAGTCTATACTCCTAAATTCTTACTCTTTCCCAGTTAGAAATGAGGGAACTTCAGAGTCAGATGTGCTTTTGGATCTGTTATGACAGGGTTCCTGTAATTAGGGGAACCTTTTAATTCCAGACTCTGATGTCTTGAAGGGGTTAGAACTGCTGATGTATTTTAAGCAGGTTAAGCAGACGAGATGTTACAATTAAATGGTGGGTATACACTGATGATCTAAAATACAGCCAGCTAAAAACAGGAATCTGAAACTCCACTTGCTAGAGCCGCAAGTTAAGGTGGCTGTTGCAAACATCTCTTACCTTTCCCTTATGCTTTCCATCTGTCCATTTCCTATCTGACTAAATGCAGAAGATAAAGTGTACCTTAAGGACTACTGTAAGACTCATTTTCTTGATTTAAGAAGTTTGTTAATTATGTCTTATGGGTAGGTAGAGGGGCAGGGGGATTTCTGCTTGCAATAAAGACAGTGCCTTCACAGACTGTGGAACATGTCCAGACCATCCCGGCTCGCTTCTGGAAATGAAGAGGATTTGGACATACAAATCTTAAAGTATTAGCATTTTACTTATTTATAGAGCTAGTTATTAAAGAAGCTGTAAATAATACGATTTAAAACCTTAGTGAATTTGTTGAGGTATAAATGCTGCATGAATGAGTTCTCTTGCTGGATGAAAGTGATGGTATACTGTGCTTTAAAATATGTACAGAGAAGCATAACTTGTTGTTCTTATCTAAAGGATGTGCTTGGAAACATCTCAAAAGTTCTAAAACTTGGACTTTTGAAAGTACTGGGAAACTTTTAAGGCTCTGTATGAATAACAAGATCACCTAGCTGGAGCCTCTTAGGTCATTACCCCCTAGCTGCCTACTGTACCCTGCCCTCTGCAGAAGTATTTCAGGGGTTTTGTTGATTCCTGCTTGCACCATGGTTGAAGAAGCGAATTTTAAACACAAACTGAAATCGGTGTCAGCTTGCTTGAAATTGGTATGCAGGAAGTTCCAGGCCTTTGGAGTTGATTGGCAATCAGTACAAAAGAATGTGTAGCTGGGCAGGAGAAATACCAGGAATTAGCAACCTTGCCAGCTGTTTTAAATGTAGGTATCACAGCACAGAGGGCTTACTGTACATGTGAATAGAAGGGTACTCTAAAAAAGGTGTGAAGCAGGAGAGGTAACAGCCACCTTCTACCTCTAATCTACCTTTCTTTTCATCTTGCATTCAACCGGTAAATTCTGCTTTTGTCTATGACAGAAACTCCCCTACTTAATGTGTTCAGTGAAGCCCTTCCCTTTACATATATGTCACTTTCTTTGAAAAGGACTGAAAAAGTCCTTCGTTGGTCAAACTATTTTTTTTTTCTTGAGAAGACATTGTAGTGAAGACATAGACAGCATCTTGCTGTAGTAAGATGCTGTTTTCTGCTTCTCCCAACTTACTGTGGCAACAGGATCAGTGTGAACATGAGAGTATTGGTTTAAGCTTAGTGATTGTTTATCATTACTTTGATTTGTTCAGTTGAAACAGATGCCGAGAAGCTACATAACAGTTTTGTATATCCTGTGTATGCATCCATCTGGCTTCAGAAAGCTAGTAAAAGGATGTTGAAAGGAGTAAGTAATTTTTCTGATGTTGTTTTCTGCTTTACTCACCGAAGGAGGAATTGTGCATTTCTCAGGCAGATAAAATCTCAGACTCCAGATCTATGGGCAGACTAACAGTATAGTGTACTGATACAAAAATAAAATCCTCCTTGGTGAGAGAGGTTTGCTTAAAGAAGAATTGAGCAAGAAATTTCCAGACATTTTTCTATTTATTCATTTTAAAATACTGCTTTACAGTTCTTCAGGATGGAAGCAATTGGAACCTGGTATACTGGAAAAACAGCAGGAAGTGCTTAAATACAGATTCTGTATATAGAGATACTGCAACATGGACAAACAGGACATAGAATTAAAAAAAGAAAGATGTTTTTTACTGTTCTGCCACAAAGGGGTGCAGTAGTGACACGATAGTGCAAAAATTAGGCAATGTTTAATGTTAATCATGGAATAATAGAATAGTTAGGGTTAGAAAGGACCTGAAGATCATCAAGTTCCAACCCCTCTGCCATGGACAGGGACACCTCTCACTAAACTGTGTCACCAGGGCTCTGGCTCTGTCCAACCTGGCCTTGAACACTGCCAAGGATGGAGCATTCACGGCCTCCCCGGGCAACCCATTCCAGTTCCTCACCACCCTCACAGTAAAGAACTTCCTCCTTATGTCTAACCTAAACTTCCGCTGTTTAAGTCAATCATAGAATAATTTGGGTTGGAAGAGACCTTAGAGATAATCTAATTCCAATAATGATGATAAAAGAAAAATGATGTTTTAAGCGTCTTTCTCTTAAAAAGAACACTTTTTTAACTTGTATGTAAAAATTTAGGGTTTTTTTACTGTTTATAAGAATGAATTTTTTAGAAATAGTATACTAAAAATTTTAAAGCACTCCAGGTCATTGAACTGGTGTTTGGCAGCTGAATCACTTAATTTGTTCAGTGAAGTGAGCCTTGTATACTCCTAAAAGTTTTTTCACCAAGTTGTTTAAAAATGGCATCTGTGAATTCTGTTTGATCCAATTTCAATCGCTATGTCTTTCAGTGGCCTCATTTTACTAACTACAGCTCATCTGCCCTTTGTTTAAGAAAGCAGTTAACTGATGAAACTACTTTCACATGACTTCATTTAACAGCAGCCAACTTCCTCACCCTCTGCACCCACCCATTTTTAGGTTAAGTCTAGTTTCCCATAAAAAATGGTGGGCATATGTTAAGAGGTTTTTTAAAAATTGACTGGAAAGTGGTGACCTTTTCCTTACAGCACATGAATATAAGTTTGTATTTTTAAAGATATGTAATATTTCTGAAATTCCATTAGAATAATCTTTGTTGCTGTTATATTAACTGGACAAAAGAGGTAATATGTGTGATTTGACTGCTGAGTTACATGAATGTTTATTTGCCACCAAGCAACTTAAATAACAGTTGACTTCTGCTACAACCATCCCCTCATCTCTGCATTCATTTGCACTTTATTACCATAGGCAGACTTTTTTTATCAGGAAGGCTATGCAGATATATACACCTATCTTGATACCTATATCCCATTACATTCTTGTTTGATACTGGATGATTTATTTTAAGATTGTTACAGTTTGGGAAGTAAATGTGGCATGATGGCATAAGTTAGGTTTCCTAAGGAATTCACAATAAAAAGACAAGAACTTAAGGGAAAAGGTATGTGTGGTCTAAAAACCCCACAATGTTTTAAATAATTACCAATTAGTGACAGTCAAGGTTATTTAAAAAAAAAAAAAAAATATTTTTGGGGGAGGGAAGAGGATTTGATTAAAAATCAGTTGCTTGATTTCAGATGTAATCAGACAAGTTCTTAAAGAGTCCACATAGGTGAAAAACAGTCAGTGAAAGCTATAGAGAACAGACAGAAAAACACTGCTTTGGAGTAACTGTAGCCTGATGTAGTAGTTTGGAAGTTAGAAAGAAGCCACAAAACTGTCTTTGCTGTTTGTTTTCAGGCAAACCAATCAGAAACAATGGGATTTCACAGCTGGACATGAAAAAACTCCTTGAATATTGGCATAATGCAAGAAAAAATAATGAAGCAGTAAAGTAAAACAATATTATGCAGTTAGTTCACTTCTTGGAATAAAAAATGTCTATTTTCTAGTTTTAACTGCTGTAGCATCTTGTGGTTCAACTTGTCGTTTGGAATTTTCAGAATATGAACAAAAAAATGATCATATCTTATTTCTTTTTTAAATGAACTGTAGTTTTATAATGTCCTTAATTTTCTTCATTTGGTGTGTAAAGTTAGACGTAACAAACTGAGAATCCCTTGTTACCATCTTAAAAATAACAGCTGTATTTTGGGAAAGGTTTAATTTTTTTGGTAAAAAGTTACTTCAAGTTTATAGCATGTGTCTTACTTTAGCTTATGTTTGTTTTGCATCTAAAGGTAAGGATGAAAAATGGAGCTCTCTTGTTGAGTACAACAAATTCAAGCAACTGCAGCTTTTAACAAGCACAGTATTTGGAAAAACTTGAAAACAAAAAAAAAAAAAAACCACCACTTTTAAGAAAATTTCACTTTTTCTGCCATACTATTAGTCTTCCAGTCATGTTACACATTCGCTTTGTTGTCTAAAGCAAACTACGCCTATCTTTACATCACAAATTTGCATGGCTTCTGTGGTATGCTGTCAATAATGTGGAATATACCTGGAACTTTTCTTTGTCATCTGTTGTTTACAGATAGCAAAACAGACTTGTCTTCTGTGTGGAAGTGTAGTACAGCTTGCTCTTGAATTTTATCTGTGCTTTCTTGCTTGTATTTCTTCTTTAATCATATATCAAACAAAGCATTCATGATAGAGGGGTATGGAGAAGCTTTTGTATGAAAATAGTGCTTAATTATCTGTTCTTTTCTTTTCATCCCCCAAAACAAACATTTTAAGGTATCAGGTTAATCTAGGAGTAATAACATCTGTGTACGTGTGTGTGGGTGTATATCAAAAAAGCTCGCTCTTCTTTGTCTCTTTTATCTTTTTCTTTTGGGGGTTTGGGGTTTACTTTTTACCGCTGGCTTTATGATTTAATACTGTGTTTTTCTAGTATTTTTCTTGTTCAGTACAAATGTTCTTGAAGAGTTTTATGGATCTGAGACTCACTTGTCTGAGGCTATGCCTGTGAGTGGAGTGGGGGAAGAGAGGAGTATCTGTTACAGGATTTTTTTTCTTTTTTTTTTTTTTTTAATCCTTTTGCATGGATTTTTTTTTTTTTTCAGTGTTAATTCATCAGGGCAGAGTCTTTCAGAGGCATAGTTGCGTGATGCAGCTGAACCCATACAGCAGCCTGTCATTGCTGAAAGTGTGTGTATGTGTGTGGGGGGGGGGGGGTCATGGCTTTTCTTGGTCATGGGCTGTTCTGCTTCCTGTGCTTGCTCTTGCATTTCTGAACTGGCAGAAAACAGAACTAATCTCTCCCCATTTCTACACACCCCATAAAAATTTATATTGGCTTGAGGAAAGTTAGCAAATTAGGTTGGTTTATTGCTAAATATGCTTACTAATTTTTTTTTTTTTTTTTTTTTTTACATTGTTAATTAAGTAGGCTTTTGGATTTACANGAACTGGCAGAAAACAGAACTAATCTCTCCCCATTTCTACACACCCCATAAAAATTTATATTGGCTTGAGGAAAGTTAGCAAATTAGGTTGGTTTATTGCTAAATATGCTTACTAATTTTTTTTTTTTTTTTTCTTTTTACAGTGTTAATCAAGTAGGCCTTAGGATTGGCACAAGTAAGAGGGAGGGAACATTTGGTCCCTTGGCAGCTCTGCTTTTTAATCAGGCAGCTTGAGAGCTGCCTTAGTTGAGCAGACATGTATATCTTTACCTTTATTCCTCCTTTTTAATTCAGTGCCAAACACAAACTCATTATTTCTTTGCTGCTGCTGTCAATGTCTTAAAGAAAAACAATGTCTTTGCTTTATCATTTCCCTAGCCCAAGCCAGGTTCCTTCTTTGCATTAGAAATCATTTGGTGAATTATTGCCATAAAATGTTAAACTGGGGTCTGTATTGGTTTTTTGTGGGACTTTGTTTGTTTGTTTGTGGTTTTTTGTTTTTTGTTTTTTGTTTTTTGGGTTTTTTTTTGTTTTTTTTTTTTTTTTTTAACTTTTGATTTGTTTTTGTGTTTTTTTTATTTTTTTTTTTAACTTTATTTCTTTTTTTTTTTTTTTTTTTTTTTTTTAAACTGTGGCTTTGCAATTGTAGTTTTGCTAGTCTCAATTTTGAATATATATCTTGTTCTTTTAGATTCTATTCTATGAAGTAGGCCATTCCTTACGAAAAGAGTTAAGTGATCTACAGATGAAAAAAGAGAACCTAACAGAAGAACTAAGTGGGTACAAATCGCAGCTGAAGTGTCTGACAGAGGTCTGTGCATCATAATTATTTCAATTAAGAAACTGTGTAAATATATTATAGAAACCTCGTTTTCCAAATCATTATTGATGTTTCAGGTATAAAAGATTTACTTTTTTTTTTTTTTTTTTTTTAGAAATTTGTTGGGGGGAGGAGGGCATGGGGGCG
>NDXB01001865.1:94432-123235 GCA_002631895.1 Agapornis roseicollis
TATTAAAGAAGTTTTCCAAATCATTTTTGATGTTTCAGGTATAAAAGATTTACTTTTTTTTTTTTTTTCTGTATAGAAATTAGTTGGGGGTAGGAGGGCTGAGGTGAGAGGGTGAGAGGGAAAGGAGAAGCATGCTACAGATGTCCTTGCATAACAGCTAATTTTGCATTACACCTACTCTGCAAAAATTTGCTCATTAGAATGCTAAGGATAGACTTACCAGCTATGTTGTGCTTTCTGAAGGCAAGGTTCAAGTCAGGGAAACTGAGACAGGAGATCCACCCAGCAGTAGATAGAGCATGATAGTTCAGTGTATAGTTTTTGAGATGGTGAGGTCTTAGTAATTTGCTTCACGTTTAGTTTTAGAGAATCTAAAAATGAGTTTTTGAAGAATTCTTTGGAGTTGCATTTTCTCTTCTGCTTTTCAACTTTTATATGTGAATTTCCTATTTATTTCTATACTAAAGAAAAAGATAATTTCAGGTATGTTGTAAATGCCAGAAATAGAGAAACAAATTATGTAAATATATGTATTTTTTATTTTCAAAGAGCAAAGGAGTTGAAACGGTATATGAAAAATGTAATTTTTAAGATATTTATGAATATTTATAGTATTCTTAGTATGCATACAGGATACATACAGATTTGTATTTTACCTTAGTTCTGCATAAATCTGGAGTTGTGATAAGACAGCTTCAGGTACTCAGTGTGTATTTATCCAAGTCATGGCCAGCAGGGACTTGAATGCAACTGTCAGGTTACTACTTCTGACCTTATTCTTTAGTTACCACTTTTTTTTTTGTCTTCAGAATTAACTTATGGAATAATCAGCTCTAAAGAGTTATTAGTTATACAGGATCATCTTTGTGAAATTCATATAGTTTTCATTTCTCTTTTTGAATGAAATAAAATAAAATTTGGGCATTTATGTGCTTCAGCATTATTTTGTAATCATCTCTAGCCATAACTGAAATTAAATTAACTGATTTACCTGAACATTCATTTTGCTTCATTGTACATTTAATGTGCTTTGATTGAATAAAATTCTACAGGAGGATTTCAGCCTTCTGAGATTTGACTGACATCTGTGTTGGTTTTTGATACAGCATCTTAACAGGATAGTAGGTAACAATAATTAAAGTTTTTCTAGAAACTATTTTCTTGGTATATTGACCTTTCTTTAATATAGAAACATGTAATTTTGTTCTTTTTATACCACATGGTGGCAGTATCCACCTTTCCTACTGATTTTATTTTTCCAAAGTTGAAGTTTACTAGGCTTTTGATGAGAAAGCACTAGAATGTTGCCTGTGTTGAACCAAGGTGGTTATTTGAATGCTTGTACCCTGTTTAAAATGAGAGACAATTACTAAGAAGGAATACCTTGTTTAAGTGGAAAAACCAGAGACAAAACCTATCAGGGAAGAGATGCAGTTGCTGAAATGTCACAAGTTAAAAAAAAAAAAGGGGGGGCTTACAGTTGTTAATAAAATTATCCTTAGGATTGTTAGGTTTCTGGTAAGTTCACTTACTACAGTTTTTCCATATATATATTCCCCCAAACCCAAGTCTTCACCTTATCCATTATGCAGAGGTGATGTGTATGTGACCTGAGATGAGGTATTTTATGTGCAGAGAGACTTAAAAGTCTCTGGTTTGCTTCTGGCAAGTTCAGATTTGACCTAGTGACTTAATGAATGTCAATGTAACAAGGTACCTCAGGCTGTTTCAGATAATAAGGAGCATCACCAATATGTCAGGGTACTTCAGAATCTCTAATGTACTTAATACGCTAAAACTAATGTACGTACGCATCTCTTGCTGTTTATGAAGAAGTGGTTTCTCACGGTAACTTACTTATTTGAGTTCCTTAAATAAGGTCAGGCTTTATTGAAAGGAATTTATTAGTAGGAAATAAAGCACAGTTTTATTCAGAGTCTTACTTAAGCTCTTATACTCTTCTTTTACTGCTTTTGTGGTATTCCAGTTATTTATTGCCAGGTACATGAAACACAGTTGCTGAAACTTCTTTCCTGTTTTTAAAGAACTTACACTCTTCCTATCCTTTCTCTGATTTGCCATCCAATATTCCTTAAGTTTTCTCCAACAGTTGCAATATTTCTGTTCTCTATTTATTAACAATGGGTCTCTTCTGGGTTTAAAAGTTCATTAGAAAACTACTGGTACAGATATTTGAGATGCAGTCATCACTGAAGTTAAGACAACCTATTACTTTTTTTTCTCTTTTTTTTTTTCCTTCCTCTGTGAGAATAAACCACTTCCTACAATAAGCATTTTTTTTCCTACCAGTGCACATCATTAACATTCTCCCTAATGAGTTTCAACATGTTTTTTCTCCTTTGTGGAATAAGGAAAGAAACTAAAATATATGCTTAGCCCAAATTTTTCTATGAACTACTAATGTCTTGGGGCTTTTCTGGTTGTTCATGGTTGACAGACTAGGTTTGAGTAAGTTTTATATGTGTAGATATTCACCTAGAAATAAACCAATGGGAAATACAAGACAATTGGTTATAGACTCGGGAAAGTCTATCTAGTGAAGGAAGAACTGAAAAAGTTTAAAGGTAAATTCAAACTTGTCTAATATGCTAAGCCAGTTCTAGGAAAATTTAAATGTGAAATGAATCCATCAAATAAGACAACCGTTGCCTAGTATTAGCTATGTTATTTTGTAAAAGGATGGCTGTAATCCTTTAATTTTCTCAAAGGAAATCAGTTCTAATTTCACTGTTCTTATGTTCATACTCAAAACCAAGATACATTATTTTGTTTTCTTCACTCATGAGCCCTTATATAGTGTTTTATGAGAAAGCAAAGCCACATAGTTCTCTGTTGTCTGGATGCTGTTAAGATAAGCCAGTATGTCTGAGTACTGGTTATATAAAATAAGGTCTTCGAACCCACCGAATCTTTTTTTTTTTGCTACATGCTGGCTTGTTTGTTTGTTTGTTTTGGGGAGTAGAGCGGAACACCCACCAAGTGAAACTGGTTCTTGGCACAACAGACCTCACCTGGCAGGAAAATGGGTGCAGTTGCCTGGCATAGTGGCCTCTTAGCCAACTGAATTTATAAGTATCCAGCTGTATGAGCTAGAAAGCTTGGTTCTCTAAAAATTGAATTGTCATTGTAGCCTTATAGAAGCTAAGTTTTGAAGATTTCACAAATCTTCATGTTCTTACCTCTAGGATATTCATTAATTCATTTGTAGTAGGCAAAACTACTGACTTCAGGACATGAAAGACATCTTTCAAATCTTCATCACCTGTATTTGTATTCTAGGTATCTGAAAATATATTTCGTTTGTTCAGAAGTGGCAGAAGGTCCTAAGTGTGTATCCGCCTCTGTCAGCACTCATTTAATTCTTAGTGTCCCAAGAGTAAGACCACTAAAACTTTACAACTTGGTAACAAAGTTCTCTTGTCTGTTTCTACTCTGAGTTAGCATTTAATCAAAGCCTGCTGAATCTGTAACACAAGGCTCAGTAGGGTGGGGAGCTGTTTCTGATGACTGGTAGCAGAGAACAGCATGAAGACTGATTTCTAGCACTGGAACACAATCTGATAAACACAGCTAGTGTGAAAAGATCTCTGTCACCACTTTCTGTTTTTAAAGTGATCAGGCTAAGTGGTTCTGCAGTACTGCCACAGAGTTAATGGTGCTCTATACACAGTGATTCCATCTGTAATTTAGACCAGTGTGGTTCCTCTTATTCTAGGTGCAGCAGCAACAGAGTGGGGAGGAGGCAGTGGAACTGGTAAAAGCCATGTTCTTGTATTGCACTGCTAGACTGATCTGTTATCAAATCATAGAATGGTTTGGGTTGGAAGGGGTATTAACAGTCATCTGGTTCTACCCCCACCCCCTTCTCCCCCCCCAGTGGGCAGGGACACCTTCTGCTAGACTTGTTTTGGTCCTTTTGCAGTGCTCAGTACTTGAAGTATAAATAATGTTGGCACCACCACCTTTGGTGGTACAGATAGAGGGAAGTCCAGCTGTATTACCAGGAGCTTCCTAGAAATAAAACCAGTTTCTGATGTGTGTTCCCATGCTGAACATCAGTGCACTATTTTCAGAGTTGTTTGCCTCCAAAGTGGTTAGAACCTTCCCTCAAACAGATGTAATTTACTGCATTTCTGTTTCTCTCAAGACTGGGAAAATGTCAACGAAGGAAATTGTGTTTTTCTTTGTAGGCCTACAATATTAAGTATTGCTTTCTTCTCTGGCTGTGAGCTTCTTGGCAATGTTTTTCTGGAATGCAATCTTGATACAGTTTCAGCAAGGCTTCCTTTCTTTAGGTTTTTTTTTTTTTCCCCTGTAAAGTTGTCTTTAGGCCTTGCAATCAAATTTATAGTATGACAGTTATCTAAAAGCTGTGGTTACCCTAAAGACAAAGCTGGATATATGTAAGACAAGGATTCTTTCCAAGATTTTGTCTCTGAATGAGTATTAGTAGCTGTCAGGTTTAGCTAGGCATACCTAAAAATTTTCTCTGTGATAATGTTTCCCAGCTGGAGGAAAAATATTTCTATGGTCTTCAAAGAGTGAACTAAGCTATTGCTCAAAGGATCAGTCTCACTCAAAGGATCAGTCACTAGATTTATCTGAATGTTGTAAAATTGAGACTACCATTGCTACTCCAGAAGGACTATGTTCCCTAAGATCTCTTCTGAAGTTTGCATATTTGTAATTCAACACTGCACTCCAAAAGCCTTCACCAGCCTCCTGACACCAGTTCTTTCAGGGAGTGCTTTGCTTACTTGGTCTTCTCTCTCTAGAAAGGATAGATAAGGCCACAGTCTAAGGTGGGATGTATGCCTTCCTGCCTTCATTACTGTTAATACTTACCTTGTCCAGGATAAAACTGTAAAGAAGAATATGCTACCAATAACTGTTATCTTGGGGCAGCAGTTTAACATTTCCAAGTCTCAAGAAAACGTATCTATGAAAGCTGCTTTTCTGTCCAGTATGTTTGTATCTCTTTTGACGTATACATATGGCTCATATAGACTGCTAGTTGTTATTCAGAAGTACCAAATGGCTTAATTCCAGTGTCTAATGCAATAATCTCAAAGATCCTTTTCACCTGAAAATGTTTCACTGCAGATTCTGAACAGCTCAGATCCAGAGAGAGAAAGAGCTTTTTATATACTTTTTATATCCCACTTTCTTTTGCACTTATGCCAAAGCTTTTCTTTCCTGTCTTTCTTGCAGAGATTCCCTATTTTGGAAGTAGCTCAACATTTTGGTTATTATTTTTAGTGACAGGGAGTGCCTTATCTAGAGTCCTTGATGGATTACCCATTTCATATCAACATGCTGGAAGAGATGTCTTATTTGTCCAGTTACATGTAACTTCTTCCTGATATTTGAGCAGTTGTAATTCAAATAAATATTCTATTGGCCAATAATTTTTGAATACGTACTGTGTAAATAGATTAAAGCAAAATGTCGTCTTTACTAAGTAGCAGCACCTTATCCAAATAACTTAAGGGAATTTTTTTTCACGTTACAATAGTTATAGTAGCTTTACATTTGCCTAGGGCCTTTAGGTACCTTAGGATACAAACAGAAAGTGCTGGCTTTTGTAAGTGATCCTTCAAAGATGAAGTTCTTTCAAGTAAGCTTTTTAAAAGCAGGATCACTTTCTTCCACTGGCTTATCTGTAGACAGTGTGAAGAAGTCATGCTACTCCTGGCTGATTGGCTGGTTAATCTTTTCCCTGCATTTCTGTTGTTTATCTTGTTATCCCCAAAGACTTTCAGAAAGATCATCTAATCCCTACCATGTATGAAGTGTCACTGACTTTTTTCAGAAAGTTTGTCACCTAATTTTTGTACTTGAAATTTAGAGAGGTGTTTATTTCAGTGACTTGCTATAAGCTGCTATTCATTCCAGATGGAAGAGAACATAAAACTGAGGTCTGTCATTAGAACTTCAGTTTCTCTGCCAGTTCAGTTTTTAAATGGTGCAGATCAGTCAAGTTCAGAGTCTTCTTGCTCAAAACATCCTTCTGTTGACAGTGCTTGTAAACCAAATGGAATCACTTCTTGGTAGGGACTGCTCCATGTGTTCTGCAGAAACAACCTGTACTGGTTAATACTGGGTCTTTTGGACAGCTCTGTTAACAATTTCTTTAGGCAATGTTTGCCTACCCGTCTCACACATGTCAGATTTGTTTGTTTTAACCACCTCATCTTAATAAGAAGCTGAAGAAAAGTTATACATTGCTCGCAGGATCATCACAATTTTATTCTTCACACTTGTGGGCTTACTTAAGTTACTTCTATTTATTGTTGTTATTTTTAGGACCTCATTCATGTCCTTGAAAGTGATCTGTACCTTGATCCTTTTAAAAGCCCCCTTTTTGCTTCAGCAGGACAAAGATGTTCATGATGACTTCCAAGCTATCTCTTGAAGATAAATTGAAAGATAATGCTGTTCCTTTGCAGCGATCATAAAATCAGTTCAGGGCATATGGACATTGTTATAAACTTAATTAACATCACTACATGCAAAGCAAGGCTTACTCTTCCTAAGCACAGGCACCTTGATTGTATGTCTTTAAGATGTATTACTATAGAAGTCCAGAAGCTTGTGTGTCTGCTACTTGGAGATATGCTTACTGTATAGGGGATTTTGTGTGTTAACCTGTAGGCTGTTTATTAGCTTGTCTTCCATATTTCTTCTTGTGATTCAAATACAACTCTGATACCTGAGAGATTAGGTAGTTGGAAAACAATGACCTGTTTAGAAGAACTAGTATTTCTTCAAGAATTACAGTAATCTTTAAAAACTAAACAAACCAAAACACCACCCCCACCCCATTTCTTTAATTATCTTTTTAAGCATCAAACTGTTTAGTTATGTCTTAGTATCCCTTCAGAAGTGGAATTTAACCTCCTTCCCATTCTCTGGAGTTACCATATTGTTACATGACACTAGCACTCCTGCCTTACAGTATCTGAAGGGGGCCTATAAGGATGCTGGGGAGGGACTCTTCATTAGGGACTGTAGTGATAGGACAAGGGGTAACGGGTTCAGTCTTCAACAGGGGAAGTTTAGATTGGATGTAAGGAAGAAGTTCTTTACTGTGAGGGTGGTGAGGCACTGGAATGGGTTGCCCAAGGAAGTTGTAAATGCTCCATCCCTGTTGGTGTTCAAGACAAGGTTGGACAGAGCCTTGGGTGATACGGTTTAGCGTGAGGGGGGTTGGAACTTGATGATTTTAAGGTCCTTTCCAACCTTAACTATTCTTCGATTCTATGATGTGCTAAATAAAATTCAAAGCTGGTTTAGATCTTAGGTNTGGTGAGGCACTGGAATGGGTTGCCCAAGGAAGTTGTAAATGCTCCATCCCTGTTGGTGTTCAAGACAAGGTTGGACAGAGCCTTGGGTGATACGGTTTAGCGTGAGGGGGGTTGGAACTTGATGATTTTAAGGTCCTTTCCAACCTTAACTATTCTTCGATTCTATGATGTGCTAAATAAAATTCAAAGCTGGTTTAGATCTTAGGTGTTAAAAAGAATTAGTTCTGTAGATACAGTTTTGTAGATATTTCACTGTTCTGTAAATTGGTGCTTTAGAGCTGTTCATGACAAATTTGTCCAGAGGTTAACCAATTTAATTGTATACTTTTGGTTGTTGTCTTTTAGTTGTTAAATGGGTAATACTATAGGAGCTTCAATAACTTTCTCTGTGAAGGGTTTATGAATTCCAGTATGGTATTAGCAACAGAATGGCACATGATATTTGCAGAGTAATTGTATCCAAACTTAATCTTTCAATTTGCACTTAAAAATTAAGTGCCCTTAGCCCCATTTCCTGTTGAAAGATTAGTCATGTTTGCACTGCACACTTGCACTTCTGTTACATATTTGAAATTCTTGCTAACTTGTAGACAACACTTTATCAAACACTAGTCCGAGGCTTTACCATTATGATAATGCCATTTTTAGAAATTATGGCATGGTAATTGGTTTAAGAAGAAACTTTTCTGTAGTGTTGGTTTGTGTAATGTATATCCACTGAGGTAAACAAAAATGAGCCATATGTACCAGTATGTTAGGATGATTAACAGCTGTGTCTTTAGATGACACATTCTTAATGATACACCACCCAAAATCCTCATGAAGACTTTCTCAGTGTTGTCATCTAATGTGATTTGTGAAATATAAACCAAGAAATTCTTATACCGTAAGTATTCTGTTGATAAATATTTAGAAGCTCAGGGAGCTTTTCTGTAGTGTTTTACAGAAATTTAGGTGGCTTTTTTAATAAGGCATTCTGTCAGACTTTTAGTTTATGGTGTCTGTGAATTTGGTTAGTGTTCTTTGTGTCTTTCCATCCCTATCCTAGAGTATTATCTTTATGTTCATTCCTCCTATGAAGCTGCATTTAGGAGTCATCCATTATGTAAATGCTGCTTTCCTAAACTTTTCTTGTCTATTAAAAACTAGCTAGACACAATTGCTATACTCTCTTATAATGTATAAAGCATAGCTTTCAGTTTATGTTGAAAAGTTATACACTCATACAGTGTCCCCCTTCACAAAATAAATTCAATTTGCAGTGGCTAAGTAGTTCAGTAAGTACATCTTAAAGCAGTGTTCACCTTCAGTGAATAATATTGTGATGTCCATTTGATAAAACCAGATGGAGTTACTGTTTATCAAGAATCCATTACTGAGCTTGCCCTGTATCAACCATAGCAGAAAAAAGCAGAACTCAGCAGTATTCTGAGAGACAGAAGTTGAAAAAAAAAAAACCCTAGATGTCCAGAAGGTATTCTTAAGGTTTTAACAGGCAATTCTTTGTGCTGTCCATCTGTTTTCCCTAGCATAGGTGCCTGAGTCTTATTTTTTGTTGGTTTTGTAAAGAAATTGCTAGGTAGTACATAATTTAGGACAAGCAGGTAAGGTAAATTTGTGTACATTTTGTAAGATAAATTTGTACTTTGTAGAAAAATCTGAGAAATGGAGTCTAGATCGGTTATTAAGATACAGAGGTCTGCTATTCCTTTGTGGGGTGGGAGAGAGGAATATGATAATTAGGAAATCTAGTTATCTTCAAAAGGAATAACCAGTGTTTTAAAAGACTTCTGCTTTCTGTGTGTTCTCTTGCTTTGGTCCTTTTTTCTAGTTTGCGTATTAATCTCTCAAAGTATATGAGGAGCACAAAGAATGGAAAATGGAAATTAAGACTGACAGAACATTAAATAAGCAAATAAACACCTTTTTCTTTTTCCTGTTTTCACTTCTTCCACCAAAGCTTTGGATGATAGTTTGTTAGAGCAAGTGCAGAGGAGGGCTGTAGGGATGATAAGGGGGCTGTAGGGATGATAAGGGGGCTCAAGGACCTCCCATATGAAGACCAGGCTGAACAGCCCCAACTTTCTCAGCCTGAGAAGAAAAGGCTGCGTGGTGACCTCATAGCAACCTTCCAGTATCTGAAGGGGCCTGCAAGGATGCTGGGGAGGAACTCTTCATCAGACTGTAGTGACAGGACAAGGGGTGACGGGTTCAAACTTTAACAGGGGAAGTTTAGGATAGATATAACAAAGAAGTTCTTTACTGTAAGGGTGGTGAGGCACTGGAACAGGTTGCCCAAGGAAGCTGTGACTGCTCTGCCCCTGTCAGTGTTCAAGGCCAAGTCGAATGGAGTCTTGGGTGACATGGTTTAGTGTGAGGTGTCCCTGACTATGGCAAGGGGGTTGAAACTAGATGATCTTAAGGTCCTTTCCAACCCTAATTATTCTATGATTCTTATATGTTTCAGCAAACATAAATTACCATATACAATTTGGGAGTAACTGGCTGAAATTTTTCATATAATGAGAGAATTAGGCAAGATTCCTGACTTGACCAGCATGTTTTCACATTGAAAATTGTTTGAAAATATTGTAAAGTGACTGTGACTTTTGTGCTCCTACTATAGGTTTGTAGACCACCAGCTGTATATGTGAGGTTTACTGGTCTTGGAAGTTGTGCCCATGGAGAGATGTGTTAGAAAACATAGGTACATTAATCACCTATTTAGAATAAGATAATAAGTTGAGTATCAATATGGGTGGTTACTTTGTGATACCTGCTAGATTTCCAAATACAAATGCTACTACTTGAATGTTTATAAGAGGTCTTCACAAAACTTAGTTGGTGATTGTTTTAAGTACATACCAGTGTATCTTTAATAATTTCAAAATGTCTTATCTTCTAGAGCTATGAAGACGAGAGGAGAGCTCGGTCAGAGCTTGAGGTTAGATGCCAGCGTTTAACACTGGAACTGGCTGATACAAAGCAAATGATTCAGCAAGGTGATTACAGACAAGAGAACTATGATAAAGTAAAATGGTAGGTATCTATAATTCAAGTGTTCTACTTATATACAAATGTTAATAGAAAAACTTCAGCCTTGATCAACTACAGTTTTTAATTTGATTTTTTTGACTTATGTACACCACAGATATTTTTCCTTACCTTAATCCACTGCTGGTTCAGTTATCTCCTGTAGTATATTACAGTCATAAGATGAACAACCTGTTGAAATCTGATGCACCAAATTATCTCCCTGGAAGTTTATATTTAGGGATTTACTGTGTTTTCAGAAGAGCCATTGCAATCAAAGAAATGAGAGCTGTTGATGCCAAGCAGCATAGAACAAGTACTCCTTTTTTCTTAAATTAAAAGCAGTGATCTAACAAAAGGCCCTGTGCTCTACTGTGTGGTGGCTACACAGTGAGCTAAGAGTGCAGGACCTTGGGAATTCATATTTATAACTTAAGATAGCCTTGTAACCATGAATTTGAAAGAGCTGTTATAAGACCTCCGTCAGAGTCTGCTACTGTAAAGTAACCCTCTGTCTTAGGGTTACTTTAGTGAATTGGTTTAACTGCAGAAAGTTCCACTGTCTCTTCATTTTTAAAATGCAGATTTAACAGTTCTAGCCTGTGCTTTGAATGTGCATCTTGTAAACAACAACTGAAAAACAGTGAAAATGGACTTTCTATAAATACACTCATAGATTTATACTTCACAATCTAGCTCCCAAATGGCTTATTTGGTGTGCTTGCCAGCACATGAAATCTGGCCTTTGGCACATTTGTTGGGAAATGGGTTCAAAAATTGAGATTATGAATAGAAAACACCCTGTCAGCTCCTTAGTTGTTCACAGTGAATGAATTCAAGCATACTTACTGACACAAATGACTTTACTACTAAATCACTTGAAGAACAGTCTTTATTCTGGATAACTGTTCACAGTTATGTGTACTAAAACAACCTTGGAATCTACCTGGAAGCTTTTTGCAAATAGGATGGATTGATGCTATGGTTTGCCTCCTGTGTGCAACTGCATCTTAATAAATGGTTTGTAATAATGTTCATGTGAATGGCCCCAGTGTTTGAGAGTGTACATTTAAAGTAGTCTCGAGTTGAAAAAAGGTATGAATGAATGTGCCAAAACTGTATTTGAGAGTAGGTTGTATTCATCTGGGTAGGCACAGACGAAGGGAAGGGGAGAGCACTGTTGGCATGACTGCATGGGGATATTTGGGAGCGTTGTAGGCGTTAATCACTTCCAGGCTTGTTTCAGTCTTTAAAAGTGCCATGTCAAATCTTCTAGTTCTGGTGTACTACAAGTTATCTCAGTTTTAAAACTATGCTATGCTTAATAAAAAACTGGTTAGCTTTTTTTTCCAAACTGCAAGCTCATACTGGCTCATTCATTTCACTGTTCTGACAGGGTCAGATAGAGTGGAGACAGAGCTGCTTCTTTGTGCATATGGAAAGCACTCTTTTTCAGGAAACCAGCATAATTTTTGCAGCTGTGTCATGTGTATTTTAAACATGAAAAGAGTAGTACAACCTCCTCTGATATCAAGAGACTGTATACAAAGGAAACTAGCAACTAAGAACAAGTATACATTGCTTTCTCTTTGATTAGGAAGATGGGAAAGAAGTAGCTTTATTTTTTCGTCAAACTTCAATGGCTGAAAAAGACTCAAGAGAATGTTGTGGCAAATAGCAACAAACTAAAAGGATGGACAAGGATACTTGCAGTTCATTGCTAAGAGGAGAAATGTATAGGCCAAAGTTACACTAAAGAATAATAATCAGAGGAGAATGAAATAATTTATGATGGGAATTCATTATTGTGTTATAATTTAGGATTACTTTTTTAATACTTAAAAATTAAGAAAATTCTTTCATATAATAAGGTACTGTTGCAGATGTTAATCACTAGCAAAGTTAGGATTGTCACTAATTGCCTTGTGAGTGACTGATTGGAAGAAGTCAGAATCATGAACTGAAAGGCTGAGGGATTACAAAGGCACAGGAATCTTGTTTGTTACACTTTATTCATCTAAAAGTTCCACTTTACTTTAACAGTGAACGTGATACATTTGAACATGAATTGTTGGAACTCAGAAGAAAATATGAAATATTAGAGGTGTCACACAAAGCACAAGCTAAAGAAAGAAGTGACTTATCAAAAGAGGTAAAGTTTTTATTTCAGTAATTGTCTATTTCTTCACCTCAGGAATTTGATTTTTTGTCAGATTAAGTTTGTCAGGATCACCTGTAGGATCATGGAATAATTTATATTAGAATGGCTCTGAGGAGACCAGCTGGTCCAACCCTCCCTTGCAGTGCAGAACCAGCGTAGGTCAGGTTACTTAGGGCTTAGTCAGGTTTTGAATCTCCAAGGATGGAGATTCCACAGGCTTTCTGGACAATCTGTTAGAGTGGTTATCCACCCTCTTTGTGGAAATGTTTTTATAAAATCTAATCAGTGTTGTTGCAGGTTTTTTTCTGTTGTCTCTTGTCCAGTCAGTATGCATTTCCAAGAGTCTGGCTCTTTCTGTGCATTCCAATTGAATAGGTGAAGATAACAAGACTTTTCCCCACCCAGATATCATTTCTAAAGGCTGAAAAAAAACCATTTCTCTCAAACCCGTGTACATCATGTGCTGCAGTCCATGACTGTCTTGGCAGAGATGACATCTGGTCTTTCTCCAGTATGTTAATGGATGTTTTTAGGAGGAAATCAGAATGCACGTGGCACATCAAGTACTGAACACAAGATAATAATAAATTTCATGAGACCATTTTCTTCATTATTGCTAATATAGCCTAGTAGGCACTTGGCTGTCTTTGCTGTCAGGGCACACTTCTAGCTCATGTTCAGTTTTCAACTGATATTTGCCTATCCAGTCCATATTTTGCTCATTTTCCCATAGAGGTGTACGCAAAATGGCTGAAAGCCATGCAAAAGTCTATGTAACTGACATGAACAGCTGTGCCCTCATCCATAGAGCCAACTTAACTTGTTAGGTTTGCTAGGCACAGTTTGGTCTTGGTAAATCCATGCTAGCTGTTTTCAGTCACCTTATCCTCCATATGCATGGATATTGCTTGCAGGAGGATTTGTTTCCTCCTGAAATCTAACCTTTGCAGGGACTGAGGTTAGATTCATAAACCCACAGTTCCCTGGGTCTTCCTTCTTGAGGTGAATTCTTCATCATCAGGAGCCCTGCTCACTTGCTATTATCTTTCAGACAGCTGGGCAAACTCACAACAGTGTTGGCTATCTCCCTCAACATAGGTCAAATGCTTTTCATTTTTCCTTAGGCATTATGTACATGCTATTATTCTAGGTATCTTGCTTAGCCTTCCTTTGCTTCAGCCTTCTGAACTCTGGCAATAAGTTCAGGAACCTGGGAGGCCCAAGGGCAAAATCTACCAGTGAAAGCTGAATGCTTGTGAGTATGCTCTGTCCCTCAAAAGGTGCAGAACTAATTAGCTTTAGCTCTTTCCAGCCAATAGTGACAGCAGGGCAGAGCTACTGTATGGCTTATGTTTTGTTGTGTATGGTTTTTTTTCCTAGCCATCAATCGAATACATAGTTTTTCTTCTTTGTGACTCAAGTAATGGTTCAGTTGCACAAAGTTTCCTTCAGTTTGTCTTTACAGAGGTTAATTCTGTGTAATAAATAGAGATAGCCATCCTGGACATCTTTCTGTGATACTGCTTTTTGACAAGAGGAATTCCAGTGCTGCTTCCCTTTTGGGAAGGGCTATCCACTAGAGTGGTGGATCTCAGTCACTTCCATTCTGGTAGCGCTAGTCTTGCATAGGGGAATGTGTTTCTGCTGTTCCAAGGGTGCAAAGTGTGTCCTTTCAAGAGAAATGTCCCTTGCTGCTTCTTTGTTCAGTAATTCATTCACCCACACATACATCCAAGTGTCACAAAATGTCTTCAGTGATGGCTCCCTTACCGGGCATGTATGATAACTTTTGGGTCAAGGGATTCAAAGAGTAATATGATAAAATCATCCAAAACTAACAAGTCATTAAGGTATTTTTTCCTTCATCTGATGTCAGTGTAGCTTTGCAACAGCTTTTGGGGAGGGAGAAGAGACTTTTACTGAATCTTGAGAAAGTAAATTTTTCAGCTTGGTATTATCTTTGATAGTTTGTAGCTCAGTGCAACTTTGACAAAAATAAGACTTATTTTTAAGCTGTGTTTCTGTAGAGATCTTTTCAGAAAACAAAACAATGGATTAGGTGTTTTGAATTAATTTGTGAATTTATGTTGTAAAGTGATTTGGAAGAGGTACTGCATGAGAAGGTTGTTCTTGACTCTGTATTAGTCCATGCAGGCATCAAATGAAGGATCTTGGTGTGTTAACACTTTCGCAGCTGAACAGATGAGACCAATTACACCGGAGAGAATTCAGGGAAGATTGTGTTCCTTAATATCTCAGTATAACATTGTTACAGATAAATTAGTGTCTGTAACTACCACTTTAAAGATAGAAGTCCTCTGGCTAATTCTACAGCTAGCTGCAGAGATTTTCTGAAACGCTAGGGAAACAGTTTCTATTAGAAAATACTTCTTATATTCTTGTCTTTGATATTGGTCCGAAGGCTTTGTTAGGCTGCTTATTCATCAGCGCTCTAGCATTGTAAGGGGACATCAAAATACAGGTTTATTGTCAGCATATAACAGTGGCCAAAAAAGTATTGTCACGTACATCAAGCTTGTATTTATGCATTGAATACTGCAGTGTTACAGCAATAACATTTTTTTCATTAAATTTATACTAAATTGATCTGAGAGGAAATAAAAGTAGCGCTAATTTAAACTAAAACACCCCTTCAAACTGTGTGATTACTTGAATATCCTGGAAAGTCTGTGATGGCCTTTGTGTATGCTCATACTGTATTACAAGTTCTGGATTGAAAGAGCATACAATTGTGTTTACACAGTATTTATTCCAAGGGAGGAGGAGTTAGAGGGGTAGTAACTCCTAGATTTCTTTGTTCATGTAGTAATGCAAGACGTCTGTGTTCACTGTGGATGTACATATAACCTCTTATCATTCTTTGAACTTGACATGTTACATCCTCAGGAGCTTAAATAGCAAAAAATATTTAAGATGATAAAACTGTTTTGCTATCATGACTAAGGAGTTGGGCTGCTCTGCACCAGTGCCATTATGCTTTGTGGCTGTTCTCTGACAACGTTCACCTGAAACAGATTGAGACTACTCGCTCCCACCCTACTTTCTTCTTGGAATAGTGAGGGTGACTGATCTGTTGATTGGGAAAGCTGAGACTCACAAGATACTCAGGTTTCTGATTTGGCATCAGTTCAGCCTTCTGTAGCAACACCATGCTAAATGAAAGTCAAAACAAGGCATGTGTAATGCTCTTTGGTGCTGGCCTGGAACACTAGCTTGTCCACAGCAGTTATGATATACTTCAGCCCTAGAAATAGCAGTTTTACCTTTTGTTTATGGAGCAATAATGTCTCTGGTGGCCTTAAGTTTTTCAGTTCTGTTTCTGAGAATGGTGTAGCCACTATGATGACAGATTGTCACCAAGACTTGACATCAGTATTTCTGACATAGTACTATTCAGTACTATCACTATTCAGTACTTCATTACTACTTAGGTACTGAGGTAAATTAAGGGACACTTTACCTCTTTTTCAGGTGCCGACTATCAGAAATAAATAATAAAAACTCGTAAAACTGTAATTTTATTGAAGTTCTTTTTCAGCATAAAGCTTTACCAACTTACATTAAACATAAGTGTAAATAGAGTCTTCTGGTTCAGCTAATTTCACAGAAGAGTTAAAATGAAATCAGAAATATGTGTTCATAGGTGAAACACTTATCTTGAAGTTCACGTTAAGGTGTACTTTTTAATGCCCTTTATAGCTGGCAACCATACAACAATCCCTCAACTTGTTGCAAAAAGATAAAGATTATCTTAACCGCCAGAATATGGAGCTTAGTGTTCGCTGTGCGCATGAGGAAGATCGCCTTGAAAGACTTCAAATTCAGCTAGAGGATGCCAAAAAAGCTAGGGAAGAAATGTATGAAAAATATGTTGCATCCAGGTAAGTTGCTGTGTGTTCACTTCTCATACTAGCCAAGTTATTTAACTTTTTTCACTTGTTTCTTGCACAAATTCTGTTTAACTAAATAGAATTTAACTTAGAGAAAGCTAGTCCATATTTATGAAACTAGAAACAGAACACTTTTGTGGGATCTTAATGTCTATCAGGAAACTATTTGAAACCTTTCATAGAAGACCATAATAGATGTCAGCTTTGAAAATAGTGAAGATGCCAGCATTGAAAGTTTATAGCAACTATTCCCTTAGGTGTATATAGAAATTTAAGCCCCAAATGACCTTTATTAAAAACAGTATTTGAAAGGCAAGATTATTGCAGAATAAAATATTTTTAATTTTCACAGATGTTTAAAATAGACATAGCATGTTTTATATCAGCTGGTAGAGCTATCAGTCTTTCATAGCTCAAGTTTGAATACCGTTTGACTATATCTAGCATTGAGAAATAGATTGATCATTGTATGTTAGCCACGCTGGTAGATAGTGTCAAATCCTCATGCTGTTTGAATTGGTATAGGTATATGCGTATGAGATGTTGAACAGGAAGCTTTATGCTGTTCAGTTACATATCTTGCTATCTATGTAATGGTATACTATGAAATTTCATATCTTAAGTTAGAAGGGACACATAAGGGAGCATTGAGTCCCACTTTCTGCTTCTCTCAGTATTACTTGAAACTAAATGATATGATTAAGAAAGTTGTCCAATTTCAAACCACATTTAGGTCTTTCTTGTTAGAAATTCAAGGCTATCCAGTTTATGTTCTTTCCCTACATCTAGATGCCAAAAATATTTCAATATATATCCCAAAATAACATCAAATATTTGCCTGTACATACTTCATTAATGAACATAAACCCCTTTCTTGGTTGGTAGTGTCCTTAAAGAAAAACACCTGTGGATTGAATTAATAAGCTTCTGTTCAGCTGCTTCCTTCTTTTTGAATCAGTAAGATGGAACTGCAAACAGCATGTATCAATCTTGTGTTCTTATATAACTAAGATGAGGTGTGCTAATATGACTTTCCAGAAATATCACTAAAAGACAAGTTGTTATCTAAATGGGAACAGAAGAGCACTCTACTGAAATTATCAGCTATGGAGTTCCAGCCCATATCAGAAGTGCTTTTAATACTATTTTTCCTTTCAGTGCAGTCACTTAATCTTTTTTTATTTGTTTTAAATGTGTATGTCTCAGAACTATGTTCACCTGGAACTTCTGCAGTTTAAATAAATTTTTAAGACTTGCTTTTAAATGGGGCCTTTAAAAACCATGTAGGTCTTAACCATATTCCTCTAGAAATGTGCTTGCAAGCAGTGACTCTTGTAGCTAAATTTCTGTTTCTGGAAAACCACTGTGAAATCCTTATCCTGTAATAATGATGTAGAGGCGTTTTTACAGATCTGTCTCCATATGAGTAAACTAGAGACATGTAGCCTTACCTCTGTCACAGTTTGGAATACTGTGCGAGCCTCCTTCTCTGTCCTCTGGAACATCAGAGGTCTCTTGACCCCTCTGCATTTTGGTGCCAGCTAAGGAGAAAGTCTGTGACCTGTACTTTACCTTTAGAGATCTCAATACTATCATTGGGATCCTGTACTATTACCAAATCTCTCTCTTGATATCATTGGTATTGGTGACTGTCTTCATGATGATAATTTCCATAGGACAGGTATTAACTGTAATGAATAATGCAGGTGTGTCTGCTGTCCTCTAGTGACCGTTATTGTCTTTTACAAGGACAATATAGCATAACAGAGAACACAGTGGAGGACACTGAGCAGCATTTGTAGGACTGCTCTGTTGCTTTGGCAGCCTAAGTTTTATTTGAGATTCTGATGCTGACAAACCTCAAATAAGTCATTTCATAATGTAAAGATCTGATGTCAAATGTAAAAATGTTAATGTAAGTTTTCTTTTGTAAAATGTGGGTAATGGTATTCTTTTGTCAAGTGCTCTAAATTCCGCATGTGATCTGCAATATTGCAGTACCTGTCCCTTCTTTACATTTTCCCACACACATGTAAACAGTTTGTGTGTATCTTCTGAGGTTACATCCCATAGTGGGGATTCCTGTATGTTCAGCAATTTAAGCCATCCATCTCTCAGGTGAAATAGCTACAGAATTAGGTTTCTTATAGAGAGCTCTACATAATCCTATTTATTTGTTAGGTATATTAAAGAGGTAGAAAAGTAGAGCAGGAGAAAACTAACTAGTGATGGACATTCTACAGTACTCAGCTCTATATGGAAATGACATCAGTTTGGGCAATAAGCTTCTATTTGCTACTGTTTGAAGAATTTGAGGCTTTTTTAATGCTCACTTCACATCTGGATCTCTTTTTGATGCTGTAGTTCAGGAATAAAGATTATGAAAAGAAACCCAAGTACCTATTTTTAGGTATAGAGAATAATTCACCTTCTGGTCTCTGTCAGAACTGCTGGTATTGGGGTGATATAGTTAGAAAATTACAGAATTTATGAGTTTAGGACTTGAGGGATTAACCTGCCAAAATTTAAAAGAGACATACTTAAAACAGTTTGAGATTGAGATTAGCAAGATGGATGGCAGCAGCTCACAGCTATTGTTTTTGGGAATCTATGTGTAAGCACAGACCAACAAAGACAATTTCCCTGTGTATGTTTAATCTTAAAACACAATTCATAATTGTGTTGAGATGCTCAGATCACATTAAGTTTATTCACAGTATAAAGCCTTACATATAATAGGCCCCAAAAGAAGCTCATTAAAGCCTGCAGCTTGAAGACGAAGAAACAACTTGATAAGGCGAAACCATTTATAATTACTGCTCAAGCAAAAGACTGTAACAGCAGGTCAGGAATAAGAATTGCAAATGATGGGCCTTTGCTGCAGCAGCAACTCAGCTGGTGTTTATTAAAAGGAACTGGCAGGGCAGTTTTCCTCTATACTTGGAATATGCCCTTTACTATACCGTTTGTGTATTTAGTCATCATAAAGATGTGTCCCTTTGAACTATCTCCTGGTGACATCACTGTGGGTGTTTAAGACTTTTCCAGATTCTTCGTATGTTTTCACTGAACCTTTCTGACTCTTGTCAGCCTTGCCATAGGAGGGAAGGGGGAATTTCTGCAATGAAGAGAATATTCTTTCTTTCTGGCGAGTAGTCATGGCAATAGCAAATTGTGTAAGAAAGTGAAGAAAATGGTAATGCCCATTGGTTCTTGCACATAAGAATTGTATCCAATGGTCCTGATCTTCCACAGTCTTTTTTCTTTTTCCCTACATGTTGAGCCATATAAATAATACATAAAGAAAAGGAACAGTTTCTAATAGGGACCTTACATTCTGGTACAGTGAATGGGAATTTGTTTTGTTGTTGTTGTTTTTTTTTTTTTTATTATAAACTTCTTAATTGCATCAGAGATATTAATGAAATATTTTACTGTAGTGTGGCCCAGTTGAGGAAGAAGAGGAGATAAATGTGAAGGGTCAACTGAAATTTAGTGTCTCAGTACAAAACAAACAGGAAAACCTGGACAGCAAGCCTTCTGACATGTAAATATTTTGGGCCTTTTAGTTAACTTGCAGTAGGTTTTGCCCAGCTCAAGTACTGATTTATAAAAAAACTTATGGGCTATCACACAGTTGGAAATCAGAAGAAATCTAAAGCATTTTACAGTTGTAAATGCACATTTCTTCATAAAAATGCTTTTATTTCCAAACCTGTCATTTCTACCAGTTGCTTCATTCCTGATTGATTATCCATGAACATTAACTCTAAAATTTTAACATTCCTTAGCTGTTGAGTACTTACAATTTCAGCTTGGGTTTCTTGTAGTTTTGTAGAAGAAATTCATTAAGGGGTTCCCTACAGCCTGCCATGAGCTTCCAAAGTTACAAAAAGATGTCAGTATTACTCTGAAAGGAAATTCTTTTATCTTGGAAACTTCTGATACCTGCTGTTTATAAATTAATTAAAATACATACTTAAGCTTTTATATCCTATTGAAGGATAAATTTCCAAATCTTGGGTTTTTTGACTTCACGAATCTTCGCAATATGTAATCTTCAAAGTTTCTTGTGATGTATTTTCCCTAATGAAGTGCAGATAGTACACAACAGAGTCCTAGAGTAGCATGACAGTGTTGTAAATTAGCAAGTTAATTAATGTTTACCCAGTGGTGAAGACGGTAGAAAACTTCAGAAAGCAAGGAATTAGTTTGTGGGGTTTAAGTGGTTAGTTAATATAAACACTCATCTAGAGGCTGGCAAAGAATTGCTGGAATAATCTTAAGCGTAATGGTGCATGATTAATCAATGTCAAATTACTTACAACAAATTTGAACAGTATGCAGAAAGCTTTTATTTATTCCCAGTTAAATGTTGTTTATTCCTGATGGATTTCTGCTTGGTTTGCATAACAACATAGGCTAACATGTACTTCAGGCAGTTTGAGAGGAAAATTAGTAAAAATGAAAATAAAATGTAAAATAAAGAAGTGCTTTGCTCAACTTGTACAGCTGTTATCTGAAGCTTTGATGTTTTGGTGTTGCAGTTAACTTTCAATTTCTATGTTGGGTATTTGTTTATTTACAGAGACCACTATAAAACAGAATATGAAAACAGACTGCATGAAGAGTTGGAACAGATAAGGTTGAAAACAAATCAAGAAATTGAGCAACTAAAAAGTGCTTCAAAAGAGATGTATGAACGTGAAAACAGGTAAGTAACATGCAGGCAATAACCTAATTAGGGCAAAAATGACCAAGTACTGTTATGGGCTTAGGTATAATTCTAGTTGACTGGCTCATTGAGAGGTAAACAAAAGGTGAGAATTTAAGTTATAAAACTGATGAGAATCTTGTAAAAACTAAAATGAAATTACACTTGTACACTTTAAAATATATTGTTATATTTATTATTAAGTTATGGATATTCAACATTGTCAATGAAAAGTATTATCAGAGGGATCGAGCATCTCTCCTGTGAGGAAATGCTGAGAGTTGGGGTTGTTCAGCCTGGAGAAGAGAAGGTTCCAGGGAGATCTTATTGTAGCCTTTCAGTTCTTAAAATGGGCCTATAAGAAAGGGGAGAGACTTTTTATCAGGGTCTGTTGTGACAGAACAAGGGGTGATGGTTTTAAACTAAAACAGTGAGATTCAGCCTGCATGTGAGAAAGAAATTTTTTACAATGAAGGTGGTGAAATCCTGGCACAGGTTGCCCAGAGAGGTGAAGGATGCACCCTCCCTGGAGACATTCAAGGCGAGGCTGGATGCAGTTCTGGGCAACCTGGTCTAGTTGACGATGTCCCTGCTTATTGCAAGGGCGCTAGACTAGATAACCTTCCAACACAAACCATTCTGTGATTCTATGATTATTAAAATAAACACGAGTGAAGTTTGTTGAGATGTACAATTTTAATTAATGAACACAAAATAGGTTGGTTTACCTGTCACGCTGTATGGGCAATCTTGAAACTGAGCCAGGAAATCAGAGGAGAAGGTGTTGATGCAGAAAGTAAAGCAGAAAAAATAAGGGAAACTAATAAGATTTATGTCTTTATAAAACAAATCTATCTGAGATTTACATCATTATGATTCAAGAAAGCATTGATTTCCTAAAAATTATTACAAGATCTCTTTTGAGGAAGATCCTAGTCCTGCAGAGACCTGTGTATTGAATTTTGTGTGTGTGTCATCTTGTTGAATTGCATGGAATTACATGCAGAGTTAGGCACATACGTAAGCCTTTAAGGATCTAAGGATTTGGACTTTTAGTACTGCATTTCTTTTTAAGCTTGCTTTTTGCCCCTTTTATTCCTTTAAAATGGAAGGAGCATTTAATAATTCATTATAACTTCACTGCAGATGTCCTCAAAGTGTCTTACATGGAGAAGGAAATGACTGTAGTAAAAAGATATTTGTGGCATCAGCATCTGTTCCTCTAATAGGTAGTTTTGTTACTGCTCGGAAGAGTGAAAAAAGAACGTGACTCCTGCTGTCTGTCTTCCAGTCAATTGAAAGGTTCTAATTAAAAAAGTTACATCATTGTGTAGTTCTGCAATTGTGATTAAAATATATGTATTACACATATACACATACATCCCCACCACTTCCTGTATGCAAATCTATTTTGAATTACAAAGTCTGAATTTAAACCTTCACTGTTCATGGAAATCTGAAAAGGGTCTGTATATCATTGAGAAAATTACTGAAAGATATTTCATTTGTATCAGGAGCCAATTTGCAGAAGTTTTGTTCCTCATTTTGAAATAATTACTTCTGAAATGTAAATTCCTTAGATTTGATTTCATATTTTGCAAAAAAAGAATTTTTAGCATACTCTCTTTCTACAAAATAGTAAAAAAATCCACTATGAGACAGTGCTTCCCAATCTGACGTGCCACTTAATGGCAAGACAAATGCAACCCAAAATTGTGAGCAAATCAGTTTGCCATGAATGTGTAATATGATAAGATGCTGATTTTGACTAAAAATAAAGCTAAGATGCTGGTTTCCTCTTCAGGCTCGAAGTGTGGAATGGTAGTACAGCTAAACTAAGCTAATCTTAGTTGCTGTTGCTCCTTACCACTTTGCCAAACCTGATGAGCTTGATGTTTCCCTTGAATTTACTGGCACTTGTTTTACACTTGGATGATTCAGTTCAAGAAGCTGAGATGGGAGGGGGATGACAAATCTATAATAAGGTGATGCTTTCGTTCTTAATTTATTTGGGATCAGTTTCACTTGCTTGGTTGTAGTAAGCATTGGCTATGTTTGCATTAGCAAGCATGAGCAAATTCAGAGAGCACATGAATGCCTGCATGAGGTTTGATTGCAGTCTTTCAAACACAATTTAGTAGTTTTGAGCATGTTAGATGCTGTCCCTGAATACATTTTCTGACTTGTTCAAGCTTACTGGAATAGAGTTTGTGCTCTCTAAAATAGTTTAGGGGTGTGAAGTGCAATAAATGTCAGTTTATTTAAAGAGGTTTATTTCAAAAGCTAATATAGATGCCCTTGTGCTTCTGCTTCCCCTGAAGGTTACAATATTGTACTCCTCTCCAAGTCATAATATGCTTGATCTTAATGCTCAACAAGTCAACAAGAATAATTACAATGTTCTTATATTTTGGTATGAGTCAGTTTTAAAGGATCTGCTCTGAAGATCAGTCCTGGAATTTAATCAGTAAATTCTCTGGTCCAGCAATTTATTTTTAAAGAAAACTTTGTTTTCTTTCTCTCATAGGCAGTTAACTGTTACATAATTCTGATGTTGGCTCTTCATAAGTAATTATTCATATTAACTACTTGAGTTCAGAAATATACCAGTGATAACGTTACCTTCATCTAGAACATAGTATTTTATCCAAGAATTATATACCTTTAGTGTAGCTAAAACAACCTAGGATAACATTTACACGGCTTAGTAATTTTCCATTTACCTCTCTATCTTTAACTTTTCAAAATTTGCTTGAGACTAGAATTCCACCTTGCTTCAATTCAGAAAGTTTCTGTGGGGAAGAGGGGAGCAAATCGCCTCAGTAGGAAGAGTTTGGTTGCATCTACATTAACAGTTTAGATGAAGAGTGTGGTTTTGAAGTGAACACACCCCACACACACTACCAACACCCCCCCCCCAGTCTTTGCTGCTTTTCGTCTTAGTTGTTGCTGCTTGCAATAGCAAGGGAAATCCCCTAGTCATTGGTGCTTGCAATCTTTTTACCTGCCTCGCAGTTTGTGCTTGGATTTGTAGTATTCTGCTCACGTTTGTAGCATATGAACAGGATTCCCCTTAGGTGAAATTAAATTGAAAGAAATCCTTAGGTTAATTTCATATATTCCAAATGCTAGTGAGTGTTCAATTAACAGGAGCAAACTGGAAGTATCCTCAAAAAGATTTATAAGGTAGGTCCTCAACAGCCCTTCAGCAGTCTCTGCAAATTGGCTGTTACGTGTTGAACTCAATAATGGAGGTACAGTTTATAGTCACTATCTAAGCAGTAGTTCCACTTAGTACAGTTTACTACAATGTTATGCTACATGCAGACAACAGATTAACAGGCTATTAATGCCTGTATAATTTTTTAACGCAAGTACTGTATGTATTATTCTCATTTGTGTCAGTGAAATAATAGTGAGTTAGCTTGAAAGTCCTGACTTGATTCTTAAAAAATTTGAAAAGTATAGATTGATTGCAATAAAATGCTTGCATTATTTTACAGTTCTGTGCAGATCAAAAACAATGTTAGCAATAGAAACCAAGAGACAGCAATGGCATGCAAGAGCCAATTAGTTATATGTGGAAGTAGGATTTCTATGCCTAGCTAATCTTTTCCTGCTCTGTCATTAAAGTTGTGAAACATCTCAGCTAGGGGGAGAGCATTCCCCTATTTATTAGTGAAGTTTAAAGTATCAAAGTCGTTGGCATTTAGTTGATGCCTATAAAAATTAAGTAATTTGTAGTTTTAATAGTCTAAACTTATATATTTGTACATGTGCATAGGTGGTTTGATCATTGTTTTTAGAATTTCAGAACTGGAAACTTTGCTGGTATATATGAAAATAATCTAAAGTAAAGCCTGAATAATGAATAGGCATCTAGATAAACTCCTATATCATTCTGTGAGATTTGAAGAAGGTATTATTGAAGTTCAGATCAGTCAGTATAATTCATTCAGCAAAACAGTCTTTTTCCTAACAGATTCTTGACAGAGTAACTTTTGTTTCCTTCAGAAATTTGAGAGAAGCGAGAGAAAATGCTGTTGCTGAAAAAGAAAGAGCAGTTATTGCTGAAAAGGATGCTTTAAGAAAACACGATCAACTCTTAGAACAGTAAGTACCTTTAAAAAATATAAAGGTGTAATGGCATTTCTGCCTCAGGAGCTTTATGAGGAATTACTGCTTTGACTTTCTGCTTATAAAAAAGAAATGGAATTACAAACATTTTGTTTAAATGAAGTTACAGATCTCATTTTAGTAGTGTATTTTTTTTCTTTTACCAGTACAGTAACAATATGGAAGTTTGATTCTTCTCCTACAATCCTGTAAAAACAATAGTTATATATCTCATAGCAAGGATGTGGATTTCATACTGTACAGTAGCAATGGTCAAACTCTGAACCTGTTGGATTTTTTCTTTAGTTGAAAATAGAAAATTATCTTGGACGAAGGCTTCAATGAATAGTTTTTCTAAAGTGTGGATAGAGAGCAGCAGTCATGAACATTTATACTTGCTACATGCTTCTTTTCTTACTGCTGTCTCTTAGTCTTTCATATTCCATGTATCAAAGATATTGTTTATACAAGCATACAATTCTATTCATACGGAAAAGGAAACTGATTTTTCTGCGTGTTTACAAGCAGTCTTGCTATCCTGTTCTGCAGCATCTTTTTGTAGATTTAGAATATTAGTTATGGTAAATTATGAGGTAATTTGAAGGTTTTGACAGTAATAAAGCTGTTCAAGTTAAGTTTGTTGTGTGTCATTAATTTTGGACTCAATTTGTTGTTTAATCCTTTTTTCTAAGACAAAAAGGTCAGTTCATTAACTGTGCTACCTCAAAGAAACTACTAGGTGTGAACTTTTGCTACTTGGAATTGGGTTTTATTCCAAGCAGTAATCTATTAAAATGTTGCTAATTTAAGCATAGGCACAAATTAATTAAAGCTTTTCATTTTTATGTATAACTCCTGAATTGCAATGGTGATATTATTGAAGAAACAACATTGCCTAAGCACTGAAAAAAAGTCATTACTTTCTGTAGTGTGAAGCAATAGGGGTAGTTCTAGAGTGAACGAGGTGGGTCAGAGGACTTGATATCTACTTGGTTTCAGGGGTTTAACTTCAGATTAATCTTGTTCAGGCTGGATGGGCCCAAGGGTGCTGAATGCCTTTTAGTGGGTAGAGTACATTGTAGGTGTTCTTGGATTCTCAAAAAGGAATTCAGTTAGCAAACTCTTGAGGTGATGGCTCCCCAGTGCAAATCAAAATGCGGAAATCAAAGCTGGTTAACTGAGGACAACCAGGAAACTTAGTTCAAAACTGATTTCCTGAGTCAAAATAAGATGCTTATGTGAGCCAACCATGTTTCTTTCTGATGAGACTACCACCTTTTATTGTGATAAGACTGTGACATGTGGGGAGTTCATAGCTAACAGGAAGCTGTGCTGGAAAATGGGTCTGTTGTATGATAATTTGAGTACGAAACTTGATTGGTTTTAATAAAATATCAGCTTTATAATTATTACCATATTCATTTTTAAACTTTAGAACCATGGAAAAAATACTTCTCTGTTCTGCTGTATTCCCAGCCGTATAACGTGTCTTCTTTTTTTTTTTTCATATTGCTGCTTTTGTTTTTTTGAGGGGTTGCCCTGCAATCAGAAACATAAGATTTTCAAATGGAAAAAAAGGGGGGGGGAAAGAATGATAGTAATATACCATTTCTTGTCATCTTGTTTGATACACTCATGCTTCTATCCTCCAGTAGCTTTTCCTAATAATAATCTCTCAAATTAAGTGAACTCTCCCTTCCTTAATTTAAATAAATTAAAAAGTTGATTGATGCTTCTTTTTTGGTTTTGTTTTTATTTGTTTTTGTTTTTTGTTTTTTTTTTACTTCAAAGTAGTAGGTCATTCATCAGAAGATAATGCTTTTTAGAGACAAAAAAACTGCTCAGGAAAGTGGAAACCCCCATACTTCCCTTCTTTAAAATGTGAGTGTCTCTCTCTAAAACTTTTCTAACCACAGTGCAGGTTCTAAAACCATGATTTTTCCACATTCCAGTTCATCTACCTAAATGACCTGCAAAGTAACACACTGGCATGATGAGATGGAATAAAAGCCTTAACTTAAAAGACCCCAAATTCTGAATTTCGTGTGGATTGACATGTGATAGTTCTGTAACAAAGAAATTTTCTAATATCACCAGAAACTCCTGAGATAAAAAAGGAATACTTGTGTTGTTCAATTCTGTATTTAAGTGATTCTAACAGCTTGTTCTATTTTAATGAAAACAAGGTGACTCATCCTAGTTACTACTGGTATCATAATCTGTATAAACAAACATGTTTTAAAGCTTCAGAAGTGTGTGGAATGTTGACTGGCCTGAATGGTGGTTAAATAAAGCCCTTGGCAAATCTTGTGATCAGAAGTGTAACTAATACCTAATTTTCTAGTCAAGCACAGTTATTGTCATTTTTCTTACTGATGTTTGTGATAGCTTTTTACAAACAGCTGTTTACATATGCCAAGAAAATACTGAAGTGATAATGTCCATGAAAGAGTTATATTGAGAGAGAATCTGCTGTTTCAAACTCAAAGAGTAGGCCACTGTACTGTCAGGATGTAAGTTTTGTTGCAGCTCTGCATTCCATATGAGAATCCATGGTTTGTTTGTGGCAATGAAAAAAACTTACCTGACTTGGTATTTTGGATTAAACGGAGGGCAGTGTCATGCATGTTCTGAGAAGTGATGACCAAGCAGAAACATTTTCACCTTGTTTTAAACTTCTGGTAATGTGGTGAAGACTTTTTTTATAATTTAAAATCTGTATTTTCTCAGTTAAAAGTGTCAGGGGTTGAGTGAAAAGAGCAATTCTATAAAAGCTCCATCACATACACATAGTAAAGTGTAGATACTAAATATGTTCCAACTTTTCTTTCTCCTAAATATTCCTGGAGTGTTATGTTCAACCTATTGACTGTCCATCTGTTATTAACGTCTTGCAAAACAGCACTAAAAAGTAGAACAAATGCATCCTGGTTTCCTATCTTTTTGTTTTTTCCTACTGGTAAACTTTTCTAGTTTCATATAATATGCAACATCAAACTGAAATGTTTCATCGGAAACATTCCAATTCAAGTGGACTGGAAGGTCTAATATGGGATGAGCTCATACAAGAGCACTTCACCTCAGGGGATGCCTACAAGAGCCATCTCTTGTCTTTGATTGTTCACTTCCTTCAAACCTTAAGGAGTATGATTTCTTTTTCTAAGATCATATATCCAGCTCTATCAGTGGAAATTGGTTGAAAAATACCACAAGTACTGAGAACACAAAGGATATCCACAGATGGTGTGATTTTGCAAAATCTTCTTAGTAACAAAAAAAAAAAGACCCAACACCAAACTGTACTCTGTTATGGTTGATTGTTGCTCACGTAATGTACTCAAGGTGATTTTTCTTTTCTTGTCTTGATCATAGAATCATAGAATAGTTAGGGTTGGAAAGGACCTTAAGATCATCTAGTTCCAGCCCCCCTGCTATAAGCAGGGACACCTCACACTAAATCATGTCATGCAAGGCTCTGTCCAACCTGGCCTTGAACACTGCCAGGGATGGAGCATTCACAGCTTAACTGGGCAACCCATT